>CM022754.1:30538577-30633577 GCA_012411365.1 Ameiurus melas | reverse complement strand
GCAAAATAATTAATGACCACTGTTGTGTGGTCATTAATTATTTTTTTCCTATAACCACATTCTCGGTCATGTTTTATTCCCTAAACTGCAAGGCACAAGTCACACTCCAGAAGCGCTCATTCTCATAAACCAGTCCTATATGGCGCAGCAAATAGTTTGCTTATGGGTGGTGAATTTGGAAAAATCTACAGTCGAATCCTTTTACTTAAATTAACTGTATCATTTCTAGTGCTCACTTCAATGACAAGCCCTTCTCTTGTGGGGATTCTTCCTATGTGAAAGCAAGCAATTATTCTCCCTTTTGTTCAAACAGAGACAGAGTGGTCTATAATCACAGGAGTACGGGTTAATTACTATCTCCTGACTAGCTGTCTACGTGAAGGTTAGACACCAGAGACATGAAAGCTAAAAGACAACACTTCCCACTGAAATCTGCTAATAGCTATGTGTCATGTTCAACAACAGCATTTAACAGTGCTGAAAAACAATAGTAAAAGTGCTGTTGTGTACAATCACATGGGGAATATCAAAGTGGTGCTTTTGGCTGTTGGTACAGCTGGATCCTGTGTCCTGGACAGAAAAAATCTTGAATACTGACAAAAAATGTTGAATAATTCTCTGTACATTCTAGTTAACCACACTGTAATCAATTTCATTTAGTTCTGCAAAATCAGCTAGAAGGATACCTACATAACATCATGCTTTGGAATGACTTAAAAAATTATACAACAGCATTAATCTAGACAAATTAAGCTAATGTATAAAGCTATTTGAAATAGAATGAAACCGCAGGAAGGATTGAAAACAGACTGATTGTAAGTAGCTACCACTGCTTTAAACCTCTAGACCAAACCTCTCAGTTGCAGGATATTCTCTATGTTATTCTTGTATGAAAGCCTGATGAATTAGTTGGCAGTTTGAGATTCATAATCTCTCCTGATGCTGTAATGCAGGTTATCCCACCATTGCTTTATGGGGTTAAAGGTTTCTGCAGTTTGCTGAAAGTTTAGCTGTCGCTGGGACACAGAGTGGTTTTACTCTCTAGCTTTTGGCACTGCTTACACATTACATGTCTGCAGTGTGCCAGTGGCCCTCTATGTCACTTCTTGTGACATTTGAGGCACAGGAAACTGACCATGTGTTGCTTTCTTTTTGCAACAATCAACCTTTGAAACAATGTCTGCATTAAGCAAACAGATTGTGCACTGTTCTACACAGACTCCTTGTTTGTCTATCTAAAAAAGACTAAACTAACGATGTAATGACTCACTGCTTCATATTGATTCTACATTTCTCTTTCATGGAAATTTTGCATTAATGTATCACATTTTATAGCTATTTCTGGTCTCCGACTCTTTTGTTTTATTCTATTTAAATTACGTAAGACTTCTGGTCATTAATGAGGACCACAACCATGCATGTTTTATCTGGTGTTTGCACAATATTTTACTTGTAGTCAGTCTAGTTTACATCCAAGTACTGTTGAATTCTCAAATCTGATTGGTCAGAATATGTTGATTGATTTCTTATAACAGCAGCTCTCACAGCAGTTCGATTGACAGTATTATATTGATCCACTTGTTCTAATATGATACCGTTTCTATAGAAACATCTTGTTGACAGGGACTTCTATGGAGGAAGCGCCACATAATCTTTAAATCTGATTATGAATGGAGTAAAATGTGTTTATATTTAACAAAGAAAAATGGATAATCAAAGTTTTCTGGAACTGCATGTTTATTTAACATGTATACAAGGAGTCTTTCGTGTGCTTTGTGCCCATTGTAAGCCTTTTGTAAGATCATTTTTCTTCTTTCTAGAAATAAGTGCTTAGAAATTGAAAAATTATTTGCCAATAGAAGACTATTTCAAGCTTGAAATTAATAAATTGTCTAGAGATTTAATTAGGTTTCATAATCATATATTTGGTTTATAATAATCTCATAAGAAATATTATTATTTATAAATGTGCCAATATTCAAGATATTGCTGTAATTTTTTTTTGCAGCACAAAAGAATGACTCAGTTCTGCCAGATTAGAAAGCCGGGTGACTGGCCAAAGCAAACCACTTCATGTGATGTCACATACAGTGTAATCACATTGAGTGCCAGTGTTAACTCGGCTAAACCATTTCTCATCGCTGGGTAAACTTCTGTCTTCTTCAGTCTCTCTATACTCTACTTCAGTCCAAGCAAGATGGCTTTTGAGTTTCTTCCATTCTAGGGAGAATTGATCAGTTCATTGATTTAAATTATTCAAAATGGTTCACCCAAAATCTTCACCTTTACTTCTAAATAATCATGGATTCTGTATCAAATTGAATATGTACTATTTACTATGAGCCTACTACATGTAATCAGAAATAAAATAATGCCACCAACTGAATGCTGTAGTAGTAGAGTAGACTGGGCCTTGGCCTTATGCAAATGAGGAGAATTACAGTGCCTTGCGAAAGTATTCGGCCCCCTTGAACTTTTCAACCTTTTGCCACATTTCAGGCTTCAAACATAAAGATATAAAACTTTTATTTTTTGTGAAGAATCACCAACAAGTGGGACACAATTGTGAAGTGGAACGAAATCTATTGGATATTTTAAACTTTTTTAGCAAATAAAAAAACTGAAAAGTGGGGCGTGCAAAATTATTCGGCTCCTTTACTTTCAGTGCAGCAAACTCACTCCAGAAGTTCAGCGAGGATCTCTGAATGATCCAATGTTATCCTAAATGACTGATTGTGATAAATAGAATCCACCTGTGTGTAATCAAGTCTCTGTATGAATGCACCTGCTCTGTGATAGTCTCAGGGTTCTGTTGAAAGCGCAGAGAGCATCATGAAGACCAAGGAACACACCAGGCAGGTGTGTTCTTGCCCCCATGGTCCACGGACATGAAGCACACTATTTGCCTATTCCCCTACTTTGTGACTGGAGGAAAGATCACTTACGTTATGCACCCATTATATGTGCTGAATCTGTTGTGCATTTTAGGTAACACTTTCATGTGTTATGGTATTTAATGGATGATTACACTCACTCACATCCACCCACCTGAGTAGTTTTATCACTGAGGCCCCTTAGTAGTAAAGCAATCACGTGGACTGCAGCTCTCCGCACTTCTGCCTCTTTTTCCGTCTTTATCAGGGTTGTGAGACACATGCTCAACTATTGGATAAAACACACATACAGTGTAAAGATGAGAAACACATTTTCAGTACAGAATGCAAGAGACTGCAGTGATCCACTCCATGCAGATACACTAATGAAAGTGTACTAGGTCAAAGATTACACATGCTTTTCCTCCATAAATGAGAGTGGCCTGTTCATGAATAAGCAACCCTGTTATTCACAGTGACAGAGCTGCTTATTCATGAAGAGCTCAGACATGCCCCACCTCTCTCCTACTGAACCTCAGCCATGTACAACTGCTTACTCTGAAATCAGAAGCATACACACAAACAAAACAATTTTTTTTGAAAAAAAAGTGTACAAATTCACATAAATATCTAGACACGCCATACACTGTATTTACACAGCATAGCATAAAAATGCATGCCAAATAGTCATGCTAGCGAGGTGGCTCTGAGGTTTTGCCAGCTCAGATATTGATTAGACACATAAGAGGTTCATGTTTACCCCTCCCCCTACTTTTAGCACCAGCACAAACCATAATTAAAGCAATGAGGAAAGGTTCAGCAGAATTCTGTATCCTCAAACACACACACATAGCCACATTGATGTTATGCACATAAATTAATAATCGCTGCGTTGCAGAATTTATATTATGCAGTGAGACCTGAGGTAGCGCTTTATCCCCTTAAGACAATGTCCTGACTTACACATCCCAACCTTTCCCCTTGACCACGGATTACAATGCAGATGCACATGTACAAGGTCAAACTGAATCAAAAGATCTACTTATGTCTCACTAATAGCAGACTGCAATATGATAATTTAAGGACCTGCATAAATGAAACTTGCAAACACAATTGGAAAAAACATTAAACGTTATTAAAAATGCATGTTATTACTGTATTAATTACTAGAAAAAAAAAAAAAAAACAAGTCCATAAATCAACAATTTCGGCCAATCTGTTTATCCAGTGTGACCGCTTTGGTGTGATGGTCAGTTGGATTACCTCCTGTGCCAGTGAGCCAAGGGAGAAATTTAGGCGCTGGCACAGCTCTCCCAGGTTAGATAGGCAGCTGGCACGAACGCTGCTGTCCACGTCTCGTGTGCCACTCAGGAATGCCCCAATCAATGGTCGGCCATAGTGTGGTGCAAGGTCACCTGACATGGAAGAGAAACCCCAGAATCAAAACGCAGGTAACCAGACACTAATTTACAATAGATAAAGGTGGTGTTGGTCTCATTCTGAAAGGCTAAAGCTCCAAGAGTAAGTAACAAATAAAACTACAAGAAGCAGTTAAAGTCCACACACTTAATCTCTGAATCAACCACAACCCTGACCAGGATAAAGCAGTTACTGAAGATGAATGAATGAATTACATATATTTTTAAAAATAAATTAGTAGTGAAATTATACAACAATAATGCCCAACAGAGAAAGAACATCAAAGTCCATGGGCAGTATTACTGTCAAAAAAAAAATAAACACAGAGTTTGGTGTGAATCACCAATAGTGTTGCTAAGATACTGTCTCACTTCTAGTTCTCAAGAGTACCCCCTTTTTGACCAAATAACCCAATAGTCCATTGCTACTCTCAAGGCATCACAGCAAAAACAGACATTTTGTAGTCAATTTCTATTCTACAATGTCGATTTCTATTGCACTTCAAGATCAGGTTGATTGGCCAAATGCTAGGAATAAAGTCATCCTGAAAAACGAGGCATTTTAACAGCTTATGGACTGCACTCAATCTGTTACAGACTGTGCACACATCTGCTGGGCTTCAACACAAAGGCTAAACACTATAAATTTCCATCTCCTGATCCTCTATCCAGACCCCAGCAGCTAAACTTGCAGAAATTTTACCTTGTACCTCCTGCCTTCCCAACTTATGTTGTAGAATTACTTTATTTTTAATTTGAAGACATTCCTGGCTGTTTTGTTTTTAATTTAGTAGCCTTGTTTTCAGGGACAACACATTTTCTAGCATCCCATACACAAGACCTGATCTATTTTAACAGCTCTGCAGTGTACACTTTTCTTCAGAGATGTGACTTCCTGTCACACAACACACAGCCGAGGTGCTGAGAAAATAAACACAGTTCAGACGCCACAATTTCTCTCCATCTTTGTGTGAAAGTGTGAGAGTGACTTAATCACATACCATATGCATGAGTAACTGGATAAAATGGTACTTTTTGAGTCACTGTGCAATTTGGGAAAATGGAAAGCAATTGCTTTTTTTTTGGTAATGTTTATTCTTTTTAAAGCACTATGTTTTCTTTTTCTTTCTTTTAAAGTGGCAACGAATGACTGTACTTCCAAGTTAATTTTCTATTGTCTCCATTGGTTTGAGCCAGTCGTAATTCAGCGTTAAATACTTGGCATGTGGGTCCAGTGGGACTGAGCCTCTACAGAGTCTCTGCTGACAAAAAAGAATATAGCCATCAGAAACAGTCATGTAAAAAAGACCTTATTTGATGCATGTGTTTAAAATATTAAGAAAGTTATCATGAGCATCTGTTTGAGACTATTAAATAACCAAAGTAAATTCAAGACACTAGACTGAAAAGGACTCAAACAATATCTTCAGTCTTTAATATTCAGCAACCATACTCCTTATGTTAATATAAACTAGGACAGAAACCCTAATCTTAGACAATTTTTACTATTTAGTTATATGATACCAGAAACAACAGAGCTTAAGAGTGGCATGGAGAGAGTGAGACAGTATTGGGTTGCTGGTGCAGTGCAAGGGAGCTGACGGGGGCAGTCACAATGTGTGTTTTTGGAGACGGAGCAAAGCAGCTGTTGGACCCTTTGAGAGCAGGTTCTGTTAGATGTGAGGAACAGTGCCAAACTCAGACACCCAGGCCCAGGCTGAATAACACAGACACAAAGAATAACCCCATGATTCTGCCAGGAACACTGCACTACCCAAAATCTGGCACAGACCAGAAGAAGGGAAGGGGGACTTAAGAAAATACACTTCAGCTCAGAATTAAAGATTCATATTAACGTGTCTGATCAACTCTGCTTTAAAAAGAGAAAGGCAGAGAGGATATGAAACATTAGGCTCATAGATGAGAGAGACACACAAACAATAGATTACAAATTACCCACCCATGGCTCTACTGGCTCTCATCAAAGCCTCCCCCACCTTGAGGCGTGTCTCCAGACATCGCCCCCTGCTGGAGGAAGCTGCACCACTTGGAGCTGCCTGATACTCGACCAACAGTCGCTGCAGGATCTGGTCAGGAAAGGAATCAGCCAACAGAACCAGGCCTACACACACACACACACACACACAAAATAATATTTCAAAATAATGACTTTTTTTTCACAACATCTGGTTCAGGGCTTCTGCAGATTATGAATATTTATTTTTATAGATGAAAAATTTGCTTACAAATTAGGAAGATTAGTTAGGAATACATTTCTAACTAATCTTATTAGGAATACATTTATTTACATGGACTAAAAACTAAGAAATTCTGTCAGGTTAGCTTATGTTAACTATCTAGTTGATAGCATTAATAGTGTTTGATAAGCTCTTCAAGTTCACACTCTTCACAATTTATCCACAGTGTTTTCGACACGTTCAGCAGTAAAAATGTGTCATAATTAGCGGACTGGTTTTGTATAGAAAAACACAAATTATGGGACAAGTATGATTTCTTAAGCAAGTAAATAAAATATAATAAAGTAAAACAAAATTCTTCATATTGTAAATCAATAAAGAAAATCCAGCTGAATGGTGGCAGTAAAACTATCATTAGAGCCTGTTGGGCCACAAATCACATCATTGTTATACGTAGAATAATATCTCCATAAGTATATATCGTATTATTTAAGGGCAATCTATCTGGACACAAACAAAGGTGGGAGTCATTTCTCTGTTAGTGTAGGTGCTGTGGCTTGCTTTTGTAGGGCAGCAGAGAAAATAAGTATATATATATTTATTTTATATAAGAAATGCTGAAATATGTAAAACAGAGCTCTCAGCTATAAGCATACAGAAGCCTTTCTTCAGCTGAGGCTAAAAAATGTGGTCCCCAATGTCCTCTCAAGTATAGTTGAGGTTGGTATCTACATTAATAATGCATAAATAGCATAGTGTGCTCAAGTTTGGCTGATCAGCTTAAAAAAAAAACCTCACCAAAGCAGCAACCTAAAGTTAAAATACTATGGCTAATATGTCTTGTAAAAGTGTTTAAAAAAATAAATAAATAATAATAATTAAAAAAATAAATTAAATAAAGTAAAAAGAGTCTTTTTAAGATTTGTTATCTTATTTGTCTAAAGTAAGATTTACATGTCAGAGGTAATAGTGGTATAATGATGGTATGATGCATTACCAAATACATCCTATAGTTTCTGACTACATCTCAGGTATGACTGATTAATCCATGTAAGCCTCTACTGAATAAAGAAGTAAGAAAAGCCATATGTATTCACTTAGATCTTAAGACAACTTTGGTGTGAGTCTGGTACCAAGGCTACTGTTTACTGATGTTTCATGCTAGTGTGGTAAAACCTGTCATTAATTCAATATAATAATAAATTTATATCTGACGATCACAATTGTACTAAATATTGTACATTATGATGTGGCCCAATTACCCCAAGCAGTTTTCACTTAACATCAGACCCCCATACCTTGAATGGCAGAAAGATACACAAATGTGTCTTCATGCTCCAGGTTCTCCAAAAATATCTGGAAAATACAGACAAAGCTTCATTAAACACTGTGACAAAAATTAACTCAAAGTAATAACTTGTTTGATTATCCTTACAACAGTTGAGCATGGCACTAGCTCAATTCTCAGTACATACTTAAGATAAATGAAATAATTAACACAAAATGAAATGAAATCAACAAAACTGGCTTTAATTGCTTTTTTTATGGCTTGAGGTTACTGAAGATTAGAACAATAATGCACTAATGTAATCTTTTACAACCACAATCATATTATATGTTTATTATATGTTTGATCATTTTATACCAACCTTGAATTTGAATGTATTATATAGCGTTCCACATTTTACCATTTAAAACCATTATACTCATGCACTGACACATATGTGTACTACCATGGTGACAAAATTGCAGCTTCAGTAAAAAGACAGGATTTATACAGTAACAGTAAACCCTCCATTCAGTGTCAGAGTGTGTGAATTAGATGTGCACAGGACTTTGATTATCCCACACCTGCTACGAAAAACAATTCTGACCAATCCCACTTACTCCTGTATTTTTTATATTTGTACCCACCACTGACATTTTATAATGAACTCAGCTGCTTCTATTTCTCCAAAATCTAAAGAAAAAGTAACCAGAATGGCCCTGACTGGCAGGGGAGTAGGGGGTGGTTTTTGGGTTTGAACCACCTTGAAACATTCTGATAGCTCTAAAAGCATCTGTGTGGGTGGTTAAAACGATAACATTCAATGCAGTTGACTATATGTGTGTCAAATAACATGTTTTGCGCAGTTATTATGCTATACTGATATTCATAAAAAGGTCATCATTGTAATCATTATGAATCCATATTTAAACGCCTCAAATGTCAGCTTAAGGCATCCTTTCATTTGATTAATTACATTTTACTGGCTACCAGCTGCTACGATGAGAAACAAATTTAACCAATCAGGATCAAGCTTTTCCCCGTTTCTATTTGAAATCTTAGCTCAGGGATACTAAGGTGACAGGAAGTACTGGAAGATTGCAAAAAAAAAAAAAAAAAAGGTAAATCTGGTTTTATAAGATGCAATGTTACTTCTCACCTGTTATTAGCATCTCATTTAAAACATTTTCATTGGAACTGTCATAAAGGGACTTTATGACAAAATTATTAATATGGGATGATTGGTTGATGATCACCACTCCTACTACTTCTGGCATCCATTCAGAATGCACGAGCATGTCAAACTTTTCAATATAATTGTACAGATCACTCTGTAATTTTATTTATTTCATCATAACCTCCTGAAATTAATTCCAGGCTGTGCCACTGCTGACTAAAGAATTTACTGAAGATTAATGTAGGAACTCAGTAAACATGTGCAGCACCTTTATGGCAGTCTAATACACTGCCATGTTAACAATCAGGGTCTTACTGTATCACGAGTTCTTTATCTGTTTGCCTGCTCCCGTTCACATGAAACTAAAAATAAATTGTTGGGTCCTGAAGCACACCTCTATGGAGGAGTACCCAGAGCAAGGAATCCCATCACACAGAATATTAGATTAGTTACAGGATCACAAGCAATCCCCAGTGGACCCTAGCCTGGCTTTAGGGTATTTCATACCAAAGATCTCCACTCATTCATAAAACATTTGTAATGCATCTTTCCCTTTATCACCCAATCAACAGCAAAAGGATGTGAAATGGTGTGCCCCTTTTAAAAGGACCAACCAGTCAACCAGTGTCTATTACACTACACAAAACCAAGGACAAAACCAATCAAGAGGTTATTATTAAATTTATTAAAATTGTATTAATATGGTATTAATTACTGAATCCACGAACCTACACCTGTTGCAAAAATCCATTCATCAAGCACTGTGAAGGAATTCAGTTTTTCTACCTTACAGCAAACGTTAACTTAAATTACAAATGGTAAACATTGCTTCTCATTCACCTATTCACACACACACACAAATGGTAACAGAGCTTCCATGCAAGGCGCTAGCTTGACATCCGGAGCAACTTGGGGTTCGGTGTCTTGCCCAAGAACACTTTGGCATGTGGAGTAATGTGGGCCGGAAATTGAACCAACCCTATGATTAGTGGACAACCCGCTCTACCACCTGAGCCACAGGTTCTAAGCAGAACCCATTCTGAGAGCAATAACTGCTACCAATCAAACAACCCTTGAGGAACCCCTTTTTTTCGATGAATATTTGCAATGTATTATAGACTACAATAGACCTATTAGCCCAAGCATTCACAGACTCTTACATGCAAAGATACTCATCTGTTTTTTTTTTTCAAAACTCAGACTCACCATCAGAAGCTTGTTGCGGGCCTCTAGTGCCTCTTTGTTTCCCTCTTTTACACACTGGGTGAGTGCCCGCAGTGCGATGGCCCGGGTGGGCACATCGGGGTCACAGGCCTCCAGTAGCCACTCAGAGAAGACCTTCTTTGGAGTGGGAGCAGTGGAAGCAGAGGTGTGTGTGCTGGCAGCAGGCTTTGTTCTAAATGATTTTCCATTTCTTTCATCTCTGTGCTGAAAACTCTGGGCCTGCTCCCTCACTTGTGTAGATGTACTATCTGTGCCAAGATGTGCTGTATTTTGGGAATGTGTAGGAACCGAGGCAGTGGACTGTGTGCTCCCTGAACAGCAGGTAGATGTAACTTTAAATGACTGTTGACTGACATGCAGCTTCTCAATGTTTTGACGAACAGTTTTTGGGCTCTCTGAGGTTTCACTAGGTTTAACAGGATTTCCTATGTTCGGGCTTGGTACCTGATTCTTTGTTTGAGCATAACCACTATGGCTGTTGCATTGGGCAGCATTAGTCACAGAGTCTGACTGATAAGCCCCTCGTGTAGCTATGGTAGCCCGCAGATCTGATGCCAGCTCTTGGATCACTAGCTCTGGGTGCTGCTGTGAAATCTGCTCCAAAGGATCCAGCAGCCTAGCCATGGAGGAGTAGTCCTCTGGAGTCAGCTGAAAAGAAAAACAACCCTTTAATCTAGGAAACAATTTTATCCATGGATAAATGTTAAGAGCGAGTGCCCTACTCTAAGGTGCTGTTAAGTTTAAGGGCACTTTCTCATCTGTTAGACTGTTTGAGTATAAAGTTTTTGGTTTGTATTTAATTCGTCTGATTTGTTTTCACACTGCACAAATTAAAATAAGCCATACAAACAACATTTGCTCTGGAAGCATACTAACAAAAAGTATTTCATTTCACAGTGCATCCGGAGAGTATTCACAGCGCTTCACTTTTTCCACATTTTGTTATGTTACAGCTTTATTCCAAAATGGATTAAATTCATTATTTTCCTAAAAATTCTACAAACAATACCCCATAATGACAACATGAAAGAAATTTGTTTGAAATCTTTGCAAATTTATTAAAAAGAAAAAACTAAAAAAGCACATGTACATAAGTATTCACAGTCTTTGCCATGATACTCAAAATTGGGCTCAGGTGCATCCTGTTTCCACTGATCATCCTTGAGATGTTTCTACAACTTGATTGGAGTCCACCTGTGGTAAATGACTGGACATGATTTGGAAAGGCACACACCTCTTTATACTAGCTCCCACAGTTAACAATGCATGTCAGAGCACAAACCAAGCCATGAAGTCCAAGGAATTGTCTGTAGACCTCCGAGACAGGATTGTGTAGGGGCACAGATCTGGAGAAGGGTACAGAAACATTTCTGCAGCATTGAAAGTCCCAATGAGCACAGAGGCCTCCATCGTCCGTAAATGAAAGAAGTTTGGAACCAGCAGGACTCTTCCTGGAGCTGGCCACAGGGCCAAACTGAGCGTTCGGGGGAGGAGGGTCTTAGGGAGGTGACCAAAAACCCGATGGTCACTCTGACAGAGCTCCAGCATGTCTCTGTGGCGAGAGGAGAACCTTCCAGAACAACAACCATCTCTGCAGCACTCCACCAATCAGGCCTGTATGGTAGAGTGGCCAGACGGAAGCCACTCCTCAATAAAAGGCACATGATAGCCTGCCTGGAGTTTGCCAAAAGGCATATTAAGGACTCTCAGACCAAGACAAAGATTGAAGTTTTTGGCCTGAATGGCAAGCGTCATGTCTGGAGGAAACCAGGCACCAGGCCAATACCATCCCTACAGAGAAGCATGGTGGTGGCAGCATCATGCTGTGGCGATGTTTTTCAGCGGCAGAAACTTGCCGTTTTTCAGCGGCAGAGACTAGTCAGGATCGAGGAAAAGATGAATGCGGCAATGTACAGAAACATCCTTGATGAAAACCTGCTCCACAGTCTGGACCTCAGATTGGGAGGAAGGTTCATCTTCCAACAGGACAACCATCCTAAGCACACAGCCAAGAGGAGTGGCTACAGGACAACTCTGTAAATGTCCTTGAGTGGCCCAGCCAGAGCGCAGACTTGAACCCGATTGAACATCTCTGGAGAGATCTGAAAATGGCTGTGTACCGACGCTCCCCATCAAACCTGGTGGAGCTTGAGAGATCCTGCAAAGAAGAATGGAAGAAACTGCCCAAAAATAGGTGTGCCAAGCTTGTAGCATCATATTCAAAAAGACTTGAGGCTGTAATTGGTGCCAAAGGTGCTTCAACAAAGTACTGAGCAAAGGCCTTGAATACTTATGTACATGTGCTTTTTTTTGTTGTTTATTTAATAAATTAATCAATTTTGGAATAAGGTTGTAACATAACAAAATGTGGAAAAAGTGAAGCGTTGTGAATACTTTCCGGATGCACTGTAAGTGGAGTCAATGTTTCATGGTGAGGAGTGTAATAAATACAGACCCAAACAGACTCTCATAATGACTGAGCTTACTAATATGAACAAACACTGAGCGTATTAACATGAAATTAAAATGTTGCCATATCGCACTAGGCTTTTGCATTATACCAGTTATGTAATCAAGGGGAAAAGTACTGTTGTGTTAAAAATAAGCTTAATGCCTATTGATTTTTCTGAGGCCAGATTCAATTCATGTTCAATGAAATGTACATGAAGAACAAAAATCTATTTCTCTCTGGATTACTGATGCATTTAAATGTGCCGATACAAGCACGAGCACCCATTGTAAATCTGATCAATTACAGGTATGATATTTGACACCAAATCCTTCTTTACATTAACCCTTTCATAAAGCAAACCAAAAAGTAAAGATTTGATTTGGCCCAATCAGTGAATCGTAGTCTGGTAAACAGGCCAATTCATTTTAGTCTTTACCAGGTTTTACTGGTAGGCCTTATCCTATCTGACCTCAACTGTTGGGATTGTATGAATGCAAGGAGGAAGGAATGTGAAATTATTATTTTTTGACTGTGGGCGCTGGCTTATCTGCTAGAGCAGAGTAATGATAAACAATTGGTGCAAAGACAGCAAACATGTAACCAAGCATATGTTTTTAAGGCAAATAAGCATATAACACCAGGAGCTGCTTAAATTAAAAATCAGAAAATATAAATCAAAGAAAAAAATATGAAATAAAGCAACTTCAGGCCTGATCCCCTCCAAACACCTGTGAACGATAGGAAATGTATTTTCATGCACTCTAAGCAACATTTATATTTTGTGTTCTTCTGCACAGGTGGCCATAATACATCTTCAGCTTTACAGCTGTGCCTGCAACTTTGTATCACTTGCTGCAGCTGAAACCATTTAGGGATACATTTTGTTCTCACTGAAATCGAGCTGCACTGCAGAGGCCATCTCTTTCTCGTAGATTAGATGGTTAGTTATTTTGATCCAGTCATGAAATGGACGTTTGTGTTCATACCTGCCTAAACATACCACTCTGAGGGGGTAAATGCAGCTGGGTTGAAGGTGAATGTACTATACCTGTGCAGCTCCAGACAGCAGAGTGGCCACCAACCCCATTCCCATACTCAGAGTCTGACTCTCAACTGAGCTCTCTGAGCCATGTTCTAGACCCACACATGCCCTCTGTAGCATGGCCTCTATGAAGCTGACCACCTAGACAGAAAGAATGAGGGATAGAATGAGAAAGTATATTTAACATTATTATCCACATACTCATATATTGAGATGAAAATTGCCTTGGTGGCTGCATGGCTCTTGGCATCCAAAAAAATGTACAGGATACTTTCCCCCCCCTCAAGATAAATAGTGATATAGAGATATTGGCACAGACCAATAAATTCTGTGTGCTGTTTTTAAGATTAAAATGTGTCATATGCCCTAAATCCTCTTAATCAGGACTCCCAGTAGAACCCTGCAACAAATACAGATACAGTCACACAAGGACAGGTGACTGTTCTACAAAAAAAAGTTTAAATGGCCAACAAAAACAGAGCAAGCAAAGCTGCTAACACCAAATTTGGTACGAAATTACCAAACGTTAGGTATGGACTTCTAATCTAGTTTGGGCACTTGTGGCCTAACCAGAATTATATTATGAAGCTCAATATTGCCTAAACGGTTTCATCCAACTCTGAAGCATAAATCAGACAACCAATCACACACCTGGGTGGCCTCACGCAGTAGCTGTGTGTGTGGCAGAATCTCACACATAACAGCCAGGGTCTGTAGGAGAGCCAGCCTTTGACCATAGCCACTCACACACCCTGTGAGGTGTTTCTCCAACTCCAGCAGCGTCATGGAAGATGTGTCTACTACCTTCTCAGGCTCCTGCTGCTCTGCTGCCAAGTCTGTCAGATCCTACGTGGAGGGGAAAAAAACCTGGCAGGTTTATTTTTGCACTATTTCTGTCTTCAAATTCAAACAAAGTACCTACAGGATAAAACCAGTCCTACTTCAGTGGTGTGTATGTGTGTTTGCCCCTTATATACCTGTAACAACTGACATCTGTCATACTGAATTGGTAGGTTGTATTAATATTATCTACCCACTACTCATAACTGCCTACAATGTAAAAATATAAAACAGTTTTTTGTGATTTTTTTTGCAGAAAACTACTTGAATTGGCAAAATTGCAATTGCATGAAATTGTTTTGCACAGACTTTCACAGCGATGTTTGTTACCAAATGAAACCTTTTAGCTGTATTCATGTTCGGCACAAGTGAATCGAAGGGGGCTTTGGCTGAGTGCGTGTTGTGATGACACCACATGACACGTCTTGGCCCAAACCTGTGGAAAATCGTCCTCCAAATACTGCAAAGTTTCATTGATTTTGCTTTAATTTCTGCGATCGTAAAATACTGGAGGGACTGAATATGAAAAGAAAATACCTTCTTACATACCTGAGTCTATTTACAACAAAAAGATGAAGATGTGCTCAGGGAAGGTATTTACTAAAATATGAAAATAAATAAAAATATGTGATGTGATTTATACCACTGTTAATGCCACTACTTTCAAAACATACCTGCAGGAGGGATAGGAAGAATTCTCCAGGCAGTTCGGTGTCCTTCATCTCAGCCAAGATCTGTATAACACACTCCACTTTCCACTGATCCCCTGACACTTTCTCATACAGAGCATCATCCTCATCACTGCGTACATAAGACAGACCAAATGATTAGATATTTTTGAAAATCTACTTCAATGACATGATATCACATCATAATGCTGCATCTCGGTCACCTGACTGGGTCTTTTCGAGTGAGCCTGACGCCTCCTTCACTGCCAGGTGAGAAATGGTATCCAGGTGCAACACCACCCCCACCTCCATCTCCACTCCCTTGCATGACACACAGGTGTTTGAGCAGTAAAAGTGCTGATGACTGTTCCACATGAGACAGGTACCACTGCAATATTTCCTGACAGGGGGTGCTGTTGAACATAATCAACATTAGGGCATTTAGGATTAACAAATATTTTAATATTATCATAACTCAGGCTTTTACTGACCGTAGGTGAGAGACATTTTGTTTGGTGTAACAAAACAGGCTGACAATTGTGGGAATTACTTCCCCCAGAGCGCTTAGTAGTATTCCTGATGGGCTGTTACCCACCACGTAGATCTGTTAGAAATGAAAAATGCTATTATTATAAGTCCGAATTTATACATTTACAAAAGAGTCTATTTCACAGTTGCAACACCCAGGTAAGCTTGTACTATAAAGAAATATAGCTCTTAGTTAGGATGAAACCTAAAGCCACTGAATGCAAATTTTTTAATCCATAGAACCAATTAAGACTAATAATTATAGAAAAATAAGTATGGGTGACATTTAGAAATTGTAATAAGTATTTCTGCTAAATCCCCCAATGAGAATGATTATTATTAGGAACATCTTTACACCTACTCAGTCATGCAATTATCCAAACAGCCAATCACGTAGCAGCACAACGCATAAAATCATGCAGATACAGGTCAAGGGCTTCAGTTTACGTTCACATCAAACATCAGAAGGGGGAAAACTTTATCTTAGTGACTTTCAGTGTGGCATGGTTGTTGGAGCCAGACAAGCGGATTTTAATATTTTGATAGCAAAATGGTAAATTGCTGATCTCTTGGGATTTTCATGCACAATAGTCACCCGAGTTGACCTAGAAATTCTGTGGGCAGAAATGCCTTATTGAGGAGAGATGTCACAGGAAAAGACTTGTTTGAGCTGACAGGGAGGCTACAATAACTCAAATAACCATTCTTCACCACTGTAATGAGCAGAAAAGCAGCTAAATACACCTAACATGCCACATTTTCAGCTGGATGGGCTACACAAGCAGAAGACCTCATCAGGTTCCACTCTTGTCAGCCAAGGATTAGAATCTGAGGCTTCAGTTGGCACAGGCTCTTAGGAACTGGGATGCTGAAGAGTGGAAAAAGAGCAGGTGAGGTTTTTCCAATCTTTAATTGTCCAGTTTCATTGAGCCTGTACCCAAACCATGCCACGGTCACTGCTGAGACTTTTTCGCCATTCTGGTGTTTGATGTAAACATTAATAAAATCTCCTGAAATGTATCTACATGACTTTATGCGGTGTGGCTGCCACATGACTGGCTGAATGCAGTGGGCAGTGAGTGTATATACAGATGTACTAAATAGCAGCAAGAAGGTCAGTGCACATTTGACAGCCAGAGAGCGAGAGCGAGAGAAAGAGAAACAGAGAATGTATCTGCATCTAAGGGAGGTGAAAGTAGTGTAATAGCTACATTGTTAACATTCTAGAAATAAAATCAATAAGACAAATGAAATCTTCAGAAAAATCAGGAAAATAGCAGTTGATCATCCAGCTCTACAGGAAGCAGCTGGCAGTTGATGATGCTAATTAAAATATTTTAATAGAGTACTGGGATTTCTAGTATTGCAAACATGACCCAATATTTATAAATTTCTCACTTTGTACACATCCTCCACACAATAGGTCAGCTCAGACTCGGATACTACCTCCTCTCCTGTAACATATGCCGCCTCTAAAATATGGAGAAAAAAAATACCAACGTAAAATATTAAGAGGCAAAAACAGTGCAACGCTTCTATTCAGGATTTAAAAAATTCAATGTACACTCCAGTGAACGTTTACAACAAACATATACAATGATTCTCTGGCACCATCAATAACATAACTGCAGACCTTGCTGGACATTTTAACAGCAGAGAAATCTATACTCAATCAGTCACAAGCTATTTAAAGAAAACTGCTGTCTTTACATGCATCCACACACACAGACCTGGGACTGATGCACAATGCTGTAGGGGTAAGAGGAGAGGAGACAGTAAGAAGCGTTGGGCAAACTCAGGCTGATCCTCCACCATGGTGAGCGCCACCCTGGTGGCCACTCGCTGGAACTGCAGTGCTGTTATCTTGTCCTTGAAATGGAGAAGATCTAGAACCTACACACAGCATGGTGATATAATTAGAGGATAAAAGTGTAAAACGATTACAAGTGTTGAGAATATCAACTGAAAATATCAGGAGTTTCTAACTCCCGAATTATATATCACTGAATTCAGCCCACCACCTGCAGAAAGATGTGGGTACAAATGACAAGTGGGTGCAACCCTAGATGGGAGATAGACATGATTTTTATGTAAAATAGCCGTGTTGTGTATTTTGCGACCGTTTGGCTCATCGGTTTTCTGCATTTACACCTCATAATCTTCCAGAATCACATTAAATACAGAGAATATGAACAAGGGCACTCATAGTGTGCAGCATAGTGTGTAGATACATATGCATAGTTAATCTTTATAACACAGTTATTCTAGTATAATACAGGTATATTAACTGCTGCTTGTTTTTAGACAAGCCATGCCATTTTTCACTAAATCTTTACCTGTGGGCACACTTGACTGTAATAACTCTCAGCAGAGAGTGACTGTTGGGGGCAAGTCACCAGTATTTTGGCTACAGCATCACATTTTCTCCAATCTGAGTCTCCACCTAGTGGACAAAATAGCAGAATACATGTCTTGAGATAATTCAATACATAAATCAACAAATCCTATAAACATGTAAAACCATATATTATAGTACACCCACATTTTACCAAATAACTTAAATTAATTTTAAAAAAAGCACTGTTTCCCCCATCAGTGAGAACAGGCGGTTACAAAAGTGTGAAATGCATTTCAAATCAATCACAGCCTTAAATACACTACAACGACATCAAAGATCTTTAATGATTTTCTGAATTTATTTATACTCCAATATCTCCTAAATAAGATCATTGCTATTATTACACACTACAGCCTCCTCAACACCAACTCTAGGAGCTTGACAACAACACTCTTACCTCCCAATCCCTCCAAGATGGCTCTGACCACCGCTTGGACCCCGTGTGGCTGCATCAACCTCTCAGAGAGCAGCTGGCCACAAAGACGCCTCAACCAGGGGGGAGCCTGAGGCAGCCTGGAGCCTGGAACCGCCTGGAGAAATACACCAGCATAAAGAGTGAGAAGGGTACACTAATGAAAAATGCAGTTCAGAAAAGAAGAAACAGTCAAAGTTCACACCTTGGGGCCCCCTTGAAGAACCAACAGTTCCTTTATAGCAACTGGCTGATAAACTCTTCCCAGAAGACTCTGAAGTTCTTGTTTGCACATCTTCCGCTCTTCCACAGTGAGGCCCTGTGGAAGAGAAAAAAAACATTATTGTGAAAAGTCCAATGCTAACAGAAGTTGAGTTGACAACCCCAAGAATCAGCTAAACAATGCAATTGACAAACTGCGATCTTTGCCTCCTTTCAAGAGATTTTCTTACTAAGTCTCTGATTGTATTTGAAGGGTGGATTCTGGAATCCCTGGCCTCTTCGAAATATATATCCGTTGAGTGATTTGTAATTAGTTATTAATCTACCTTTATCTTTCAAAATATGAAATGACTTGAATGGCTTCTTCAGGCTTATGAGGTTTACTAGTACATCCAAGGTCATTGAGAGTCACTCAGGCCAGTGCTTACTGAGCATTAAAGAATTTACTTTACTTTTCATCTTCTATTACTAGAGAATAATGATGAACATTGTCTGAACTTCTTACTGAGAGAAAGTATATCTAATCAGTTTGTTTTGGGAAAGTTTCCTGGTCAGAACTAGAGCTCGACCAAATCCAACCTTGAAGAACCTGTGCATCTGAATGTATATGTGTGTGTGTGTGTGTGTGTGTGTGTGTGTGTGTCAGCACTCTTGTCACAGGATGTTGGGAGGTTTGTCACAAGAGGTTCGGATCTCTTGACTCCTAGTCTTCATTCATCATATCGGATCCTTTGGTATTTAACTGTAAATTCCTCTACATACTTAATGGCATTAACCAGTCAAACTGACTTATGTAGATCAACATCCATCTGTGACGTTTTTGTTTAAGACTTGTTGGTATTCCCCAGGGTGATGAATAACAATGGATTATTTTGCAACAATGGGACTTTGTGTGTGTAACCTCATATTCAGTCAGTTACAAATCAGGAATAAAAGGGAAACAATAAAAAAAGGAAACAATAAATTTTCGGAAGACTGAGACAAATTTACAAAATATATAGACTTTTTTCAAGGATGACCGTTTATTTCCATTTATTTTACGTAATTTTGCGGGGATCGATAATTTTGCCACATTGGGCGCAAGGGGAGAATACACTCTGACTGGTATGCCAATCCATCAAAGGGCACAATGCACACATGCTGTAATTTATATTTTCTGCAATAATCATAATTTCTCAAGGTGCCAATAATTCTGGAGCAGACTGCAGTTAGCCATTCAGTTTTGACCTACAACAAGGGGCTCCAGCAAAGTCTCTGACTTTGAAATTATTATCTGTCATGTAAAAAATCTGTGTACACTATGACAAATCCCCTTGCAATGCCACACACTAGTGGAACCAATCACAAAACTTTCAATTACAACACGAAACATGGAAGATTGTTCGCTTTTGGACTTTTACAAGACAAAATCCAAGACAAGCATTCTTTCAATGGCAAAAGAGGAGTGATTTCACAGATATTCATAGATGGACACTCTCTGGTCTGATTATTGAAGTGACAACATGGCGACTTAAAAAATTTAAGACAACGATAACAGAATGTTTCATAGAATATGTCTGGACAGAGTATTTGTTTAGTCTGTAAGTTCAACACAGATGTATCACATCTTTTCAGAGTCCATGGCCATTGTTGATGTCATATTTAAAGCCATAATCTAATCATTCATTTAATGTATTATAGTATTAAAAAGGTATTAGGTCATCCCATCCATACACGTACAGTGGGACGAAATATTGTGCCTCCACTATCATAATGACTCATTTCCGACAGTAGAGCGCATATGTACACAAGATTCTACAAAGTGCAAATAGTGAAACTGTACAGGAACAGGAATAAACACTTGGCAAAATCTAGCTTAAAAATAAACTGTTAACACATGACAATTTTAAGTAATATTACCTTATTAATCTCTGCACTGTCTCCTTCAGGCCGATGAGGCCGATACCCTAACTGGCAAAGTGCTGCCATCAGGTCACCCAGGTGGCGAGTAAAGACCAGAGTGGCCAGGGATGACAAAGCAGCCACCTCAAGAAAAACGGTAGTGGTTATGAGAAGCCTGCGTTCACAGGGTGGGGCCACATCACGATGCACTGCTCCCTCCACAGCAACCCCAAACGCGGAGCGCAGAGCCAGACTCACCCCCACTCCAGGTACCAAGTACGGACACAGGCCCAGGGTGACAAGAAACTGTAGCACGGTGCCTAAGGTCTTCTGTTGAGCTACACTAAGGACATCTGGAGGTAATGGCGGAGCTGCCTCTAGAGCACAGGGGTTTGGAACAGCAGGACTTGAGTCTCTGTTAAAAGCATCCACCAGCCTGCTGAGGTGGCGCGCCAAGCAGAGCAGCAGGAGTAGGCATTCCTGTACAAAGCTCCAGGTTAAGTCCTCAGTGTGAGCACAGAACCACTGTGTCGCGCTCCTGACTTCCTCCAGTAAATGGCGGGTATCCTCCAGCTCTCCGCCATCTAACATTCGCTTCAGTTCCAACTGGTTCCTCTGGAGCGCGGACACAAGCACTTCCTGTTGGGTTGTTTGTGCACCAGTTGAATTGGCCTCTGTTAAATAAATAAATAAATAAATACGGTCATATTAGCAAACTGGCACTAGCTTGACTGAACTGGACTACACAGATGTTGCTATAGCTGGGTGGGAGGACCATGGAGAATTAATGTGCCAGATTAATCTAATAAATAATTACAGCTCAGTGCAAAGGTTTGCATCCCCTATGGAATCTGAATGAAAAATTATCCTCCAGTTTACAATTTTTCCACAAATAAAAACTTTCCATTACGTACAAAATTACACGTGTCTGAATCCTACAAGAACTACCAGTTAGAAGTTCAGAGGATATGAGAAACTGGAGGCAGTTACAGAGGCAAAGGCATGGCACCCAAGTAAATATAGAATATTCATATAATACTCAGAAAAGAAAATGCTAAGCATGTCGTTTAACATACACTATTTGTCTTTTGTCAGATAAGTGGTAAGTAAAGCAGAATGAATGAACACATGCATTAAGTGATATTCCCTACCTAAAAATAGCACGCCAAAACAAAAATAACTATGTTTTTCAAATGTAAAACTGTCTTAATGGCATTTTTATGTAATTTATCTGTAAAACACTTGTTAAAAATGATCGGCACCCTTTCAAATAACAGCTGGTGAAGCCTCCCCAGAAGTGCAGAACAGTCCAGAGCCTGTAATGTCTATAAAGGTTGGAGACTTTAGTCTCCGACCACTCCTACATGCAGAAAATGTTAAGCTCCCAGTGTTTTCCCTAATATAAGAAAGTTTTATAAAATCCCTAAAAAAAAGTTTTTGAAGAGCACCTTAAGCCGAATGAATGTGAAAAGGCATTTAGGTGACATATCAGAATTAATGTAAAAGCAATGGTGAGAGTACTATGCACTGAAAAAAAATGCAGATTTGGCATGATCTCAAACGGAAAGTTAATCTGGCAACAGGAGTGCCAATCAACAATCAGTGTTTGGATGAATGTTGATTGGATGTTTCTCTATACCATCAACTTGGGATGGTAGTCACAACCATCGACCCAGATAAGCATGTTGCAAGTCATTGATAAGGTAAACCTCAAAGTACAAATGAAGTATGACTAGGCAGTAATTCTTGTGGATGTTAATAATAGCAATAGCAGACAGAGAAAATTTATAACTAATGTGGCCCATTTTACAACTAATGAAATTGCAAACTTACGCAAGATGTTCATGTACTGAATTAAGTTATGTTAGCCAGCAGAGATAGTTAGTTGTTGTTACATACAGATACCTTGACTGAAGTGTTTATATCCAACATGGTTTGGTTAGCTAAACAAAGTTAGGTTATGTTCACATGTAACATCTTTTTCTGATTAAAATCATTGGACAGAGCATTTTTCCATATGCATTAAAATAAAAAAATATAAAAAACGCTGTAACAGTGCAGTTGAGAGTGACCCAAAAAAAGGCCAGGGCATTTTTGAAACACGGTCTAGTCCATAGAATTATTATGTAAAACCTTTTTCCTTATAAAAGATGTTACTTTTCTTTATGTCCTTTGGCTGCATTTTTTAAATAATTACATATGCATTTCAACATGTTTATTCTTCTTATGTGTACAAGTTAGGGGGAGGGGGTCTCCCTTCAGTCTCCTCTTTAGGAGGTGAAGTGCTGCGCGAGTGGGTTAAGGTCTGGTGATTGATTTGGCCAGTCTAAAACCTTCCTCTTTCTCCCCCTGATGAAGTCCTTTGTGGTGTTAGCGGTGCTTTTTGGGTCATTGTCTTGCTGCATGATGAAGTTCCTCCCAAATAGATTGGAAGCATTTCTCTCTGAACTGGCTGACAGTTTGTTTCTGTAAACTTCTGAATTCAGTCTGCTGCTACAAGCGTGAGTTACATCATCAATAAAGATTAGTGAGCCTGTTCCAGAAGCAGACAATTTTTTCAATTCAATTATAGCGCTTTTTACAACGGTCATTGTCTGAAAGCAGCTTTACATAAATATATAAACATGGGATACAGATTTTTCCCAATTGGGCAAGCCGGTGGCGACGGTGGCAAGGAAAAACTCCCTAAAATGTTAAGAGGAACAAACCTTGAGAGGAACCAGACTCAGAAGGGAACCCATCCACATCTGGGTAACAACGGACAGTGTGAAAGTAAAGTTCATTATGGTTTTATATGAAGTCTGTTTGTTAAACTAGTCCACTGTTCAAAGGATACCCGAGTGTAAAACTGCATGTGGTGATTGCAGTCCCAGGGCCAAAGTAGCAACCGTAGTCCCAGCAACCACAGTCAGAATGTCCATCTGGAATTGGAGTTGATGAGAGCTCCATCTAGAGGTAGGGCATCCAAATGGATCCAGAGGTCCAGAGAGCAGAAAGGATCAGATTACTTGCATCTCCATAAAATCATGTGTGGCTCGACAGAAGAACGAGGGAGAGATTGTTAAGTAAGACTGTCCTTTGCATAAGAGAAAGACTACTCATTGTAAGCTTTTGTAAACAAATACATTTTAATCCAGGACTTAAGCCCTGCTGTAGTCTTCGCTATTCGAGGTACCGACAAATAGCCTGCACCTTTTGATCCAAGTAGGTGTGGAGAATCATAGAAAACTAAAAGTTTGCTTAGATACTGTGGCGCAAGACCGTTTAGTGCTTTATAGGTCAATAATAGTATTTCATAATTAATGCGTGATTTCACTGGGAGTCAATGCAGTGCGGATAAGATTGGGGTGATGTGGATATATCTTCTGGTTCTAGTAAGGACTCTTGCAGCTGCATTCTGGACTAACTGGAGCTTGTTTATGCTCCTGCTGGAACATCCAGACAGTACGGCATTACAGTAATCTAGTCTAAAGTTGACGCTTTCATGAACCAATATTTCTGCATCATGTAGTGACAATATATTTCTTATTTCAGAAATATTTCTGAAATACAAGAAGGCTATCCTAGTAATATTATCTACATGAGCTTCGAATGAAAGACTGGAGTCGATAATCACACCAAGGTCTTTTACTGCTGCACATGGTGAAACAGAAAGACCATCCAGAGTAACTATGTGATCAGAAAGATTACTTCTGGCTACTCGTGATCCAAGTACAAGTACTTTTGTCTTATCAAAATTAAGTAAGAAGAAGTTAATAAGCATCTACCATCATGCAAGCAATCATGCAAGCCCAAGTCATGACACTACCATGCTCGACTGATGAGCTTCTATGTTTTGGATCATGAGCAGATCCTTTCTTTCTCCATACTTTGGCCTTTTCATCACGTTGGTAGAGGTTACTGGACTTTACTGGCTCATCTCTGTATTTCTTTGCAAATTCTGGTTTTATGATTATTACTGCTGATGAGTGGTTTGCAGCTTGTGGTATGGGCTCTATATTTCTGTACTTGAAGTCTTCTTCAATTGGTAGATTGTGATAACTTCACCCCTGCCCTGTGGAGGAGGATGGTGATGTCTTTGACTGCCCCCCAGCAATGATTCTGTCATCAACTGCTGTTGTTTTCCTTGATTGACCTGTTCCACATCTGTTGCTTAGTACACCAGTGGTTTCTTTCTTTTTCAGGACATTCCAAATTGTTGTATCGGCTATGCTCAATGCTTATGTAATGGTGCTGAGAGTTTCCCTCTTTTCTCCTATATACCACTGTTTGGGCTTCATGTTGAATTTATCCATTTTTACCAACAAATGCAGTCTTCAAAGGCAAAACCTGGGGCTCAAACCAAGAGTAGACATTCAGAGATATTAATTATTTAAAACAATTAATTTAACAGGGCATACCTGGGCAGCAAGAAATACTTATCGGTCACATGTTCCAATAATGGGGGGGATATTGTCTCATATTCATCTTTTGATCTCAAACCCAAATGACTTCACCGTATAACAACAACAAAAATAATAATAATAAATAAATAAATAGACTTTGCTGTTCCAATACTTTCAGAGAGTTATTGGGCATTGATGTCATTTGGTAAAATAAATAGACTTTTGACTATAAGTACAATAGGTGTTGCCAGCTTTCTTTCACAAATACTTTCCAAAAGAATGTGGGAAAAAAATGCAACTTGAAATTTCCTTTGAATAACTTCAATCCCCCACCCCACCCCCAAACCACCACCATCTGCTGGAGCCGAGACAGCACCTAAGCCCTCCGAAAACCTAGGGGGAAACCCTGGCTCCTTTATATTCCTACTTAATTTGTGCATTTATTTTTTCTGTGTAAACTTTGAAACTTGAAGGAGGAATCAAGTAAATTCTGCAATTCTGGAAAGTTCCTTTCTTGCCTCCTTCACCACCATCTTCACTGTGTGGATAGCCTGCCAAGCATTTCTAAGCTTTATAGTCATTCAAATCAAATTTTTTATTGTGCTTAATAATATTTTTAATTGCTAATGTAGTTTTAAAATCCTGTATCTGTCGGTGTTAGGTCAACACTCATCTGTCTTTTTTTTTGTCTTGAATGCTCTTTGGATTGTGATGGATGACTAAGGGATTATTTTGTGTGTGCAACCACATATTTGCCTAAAGGCAATGGGGATTCTACAGCGTGTACTGAAAGTACATAATTCTACAGTACATGTACAATTTAATTTAGATTAAAATTTGATGAGTGACATCTTTGGGGATGTCACTCATTTTGTTTAAAGAACAATTGTTTGTTATTTGAAGAAGTACGCGGTACATAGTTTCTCCAGTTGTTTGAGAGGACAATTTGAATTGTGTGTAATGCCTTTCTTTTAAAGGTCAACACTAATTCTAAAGTTGGCTGTACTTCTATTTAGTTTGCTTACATAACTTGTATTTGAGACAAGACTACAGGGCTCCTTCATTGTCGAATATGTTTGTGTTAGTCCTGGAGGCATGGTAACTTATCCCTATTGATGTTCTGTTGGGTACCTGAGCTTTGAACTGTGGGTGTGCCAAGATAGTAGGGCACTTTCATGTTACGCTCTGTATCTATATTCAGTTGTATTGTTTTCCTCTAAAGACATTGTTGATTAATTAAAGCCTCGTTAAGGGCTGCTTAGGGAATTGGCCCAGATGTGGTGGGTTGTTTTGAGTAGTCCATACTCTGACCAAGTACAAGCATATTCAAACTCAAATCCCCCTTCACTACTGATTCAACCAAACGCTGTCACTGTCCATCTGAAGCATACTGTTTTGTAGATATGATTACGAGATACATCATAAACGAGAAAAACACAACAATTAACGTGCATCTAATAGCATTATAAGCTCTATCAACATACAGAAAGATATCTCTGCCCCAGTGGCAACTGGTGAACTTTACACTAATTTGCCGTATTTACAAATTACAAAGATAAAATATGAAATACTAGTGTGTTAAACTGTTTCAGAATGACTCAACTAGCCATTAATGCAGTTCCAAGTGATTCCAATTGGTGCTGAAACGTTTATGTTTTAGATATCATTGTTTCAGTGGCAGTAGGTTACAAGGTTTCGCCCCTTTAAGAGATCTCTCAATCATCATAAACAAACGAAGAGCGCACTGTCGAGTGGACACTGAGATGTAAAACCGATCCACACTACCCAAAACATCCAACTTTGTATTAATGACGTATTAAAAGCCCATGAGCATTCATCTGTGTGCCCATTAAAACACATCGTGCTTGAATCTCTCATAGGAGCCCATAGAACCAAGGCATCTCTAGGTTTCCATCAGAGCTGTTTCAGAGGCTTCAAAGGATATTTTCATGCAGGCTGCACTCTGCACCCAAAACAGTCTACAATTAAATGAACAAACAGTGCAATATTGCAGGGAGATATTTGATTCCGTAAAATTTTGAAGGTCACCAAGAGTGACAAATAACAGACAATTTGGTCAACATTCCATTGCCGCATTTAATGAAATTTTAGGGGAAGTCGGGCTTCCTGTTTTGTCATGAAGCAATCACCTGTGCTCTGACCACATGTGTTATGAGTTCATGACTAGGCTAAAATAAAAAACCTTACACACTTTCAAGAATTTCATCATTTTATGACTTACATAAGAAGTTTATTTATTTATTTAGCCTTTTACTAGTTTTTACACATGCAATACTCTCATCTAAATGAAAAATAGCCCTATATTTTTGACCACTAGAGGCCCTAATCCCACTGCTTATGTGTATATGAATGACAAGAACTTGATCTATACAGGCTGGACAATGTAGTGAGATATTTATCAACATTTCCAAATGTTTATTGCTTACTCCTGTAAGATAGTAGAGCTGTAACGAAGCAGAGGTTCTACTAGAGCTACTACAGAACTTACACTGCTCACCTTCTTTCAAAACGGAAAGGGCAAAAAAAATCATTTCAAGAGTTCCTGTATGCCTTGTACATGAAAGAAGGACAGCGAATTAAACAAACGAATGCTTTCGAGTTGTAATAACACGTCCTAATTGTGACAAGAACCTTTAACACATCTTCGATTAATCGATGCACTGGGTGTGTGTGTGTGTGTGTGTGTGTGTGTGTGTGTGTGTGTGTGTGTGTGTGTGTGTTTGGGACTAAAAAAAACCGCACAAAATCTCCATCATGGAGGTAACATAAATAAATAAAAGGAACCGGTACAATGTTTCCATGTTTGCTTTCAGCAAACAGAGTCACTTACCTCGAATAGGTTTGGTAAGGATGCTCAGTGCACTTATAAGCGACGTGGTCATGTTTGTCAACAACACGAGCGCAGCACATGCCGAAACTGTGTCGCACGAATTAAGCGTCATCACTACGTAAGGTCACTAAGACGGGGGAAAAAATACATAAGCCAAAAGTCATAAACATAAGTGTTGATCCAAAGCACATTTCCGCCTGTGAAAATGGCAATATAAATAAATAAATCAATCAATAAAATGTTTTTTAAGGGGAAAACCCCATACTTGTTAGTATGTGAGTGTATGGAAATTAATAAAGTGTCATCGTTTATTTCTTAAACGGCATACTATGTTTTTAAATAGTATACATGTGGTGGTATAGATAGTTTGCAGTTGTTTGTGATTTGTATGCAGCTTTTATTCTATATTAGTTTTATTATTATTATTATTATTATTATTATTATTATTATTATTATTATTATTTTAATTCCATCATTTTCTCTAACTGTGTTGGGAAAATATTTCACTGCCCCCACCATGGTAGTAATGTTACATGTTATAAAATTCCTCAAATATTCATCTATAGCCTAAACAGACATACGCAATATTTTCAATCCTGCATGACAAAAATATTTTAATCTAATTCAGAGATTATTAAGCATAGTTCTGTGGAGGCATATGTCAGGTTGGATGACTTTATTAGATTAATAGATGACATATTTAAATGTCAAAACATATTTAAAAGCATTTACATTATAAAGCTCAGGGACAGAAATCGGTATATAATACACATTAAATAAAATGACTTGCAGGCTATTAGTTAAACAAACAATATAAAATAACAAATACAATTACAACTTTCAAACAAACTTCAATAACAGAAGTTGAATAATTTAAATAAATAGTCAATAAATTATCACATAAATAAGAGGAAAATATATATAGTAGTGTATGTACAACAATGTACCCAACTGCAACTTTGATTGCATAGTAAATTCATGCTGAAAATGCAGCTTATGGAACATAAGTATAGCACGTAGTGCTGTTTACACACACACACACACACACACACAAAACTACTCTTTACAATTTTGCATTTTAAAACAAACACAACCATACATGAGACACGTCTCTACATTTTTTGTCTTGGTTAAATGATAACACCTCTACAAGAGGTTATTGTCTGGGTACGGCGCATGTGCAGGCGACCGGGATAGTTTTATACACAACTTCGAAAGAGTATTTCTCCGGATCAGAGGAACACAAGACCTTTTTCAGGAACATGACACTCTGCATCACAGGGATGGAATTGTAGTCTGTGTTTTCAGAGCCGTCAATTATGCAGCCGGAGCACAGACACTCGGCCACTTCATATACTGAAGGGAACAGGTTATGATCAGTCTCAAATCTGGGGGGAAATAAAACATAACACCAGGTCAATGAATAAAGTACAATGCATAATATCTGTATGGGGATTTTTTTTCTCTCTCTCTTTCAAATAAACACTTAACATGATTAAGTGTTCATGTGAAAATATTAAATCATCATGCATCAAACATATCATATGATGCATGATGTATCACGTCTTTCTGTTTTCATTTCCACACCGGAAATTTCATTTCATTTATTCGGTATGAAGAGTCCCAAACAGAGATTCCCCCCCCCCTTTACTTCCTCCGATATAATTTGTTTAGTTTTGTTTAGTTTCACACTGAACATAATTACATAATCTTAAAAAATGAAGAAAACACTGAGTGTGTGTGTGTGTGTGTGGGGGGTATTTTTGGCCAGAAGTAACTGTGTGGAAATCACAAAAAATATCATCTGAGCACAGAGAACATGAGATAAACACATGCTCAGATAATAATAAAAATATTATTTACCATCATCATAGTCATTATTATTAGTATTATTCCTATTATTATTATTATTATTCCTATTATTATCATTATTTACTATCATTATTATTATTATTATTATGGATTAACATTATATGTACCACATCCAGCTTTAATTTCGACTATTTACTTTATGCATTTGGGTCGATTCAGAGAAGAATCTCTCCCTCCCTCTCCCTCTGTCACTCTCTCTCACTCACTCTTTCACTCTAACACACACACTTTATCGCTCTCTCTCTCTCTCTCTGTCACTCTCTCACTCACTCTTTCACTCTCTCTCTCACACAGACACTTTCTCTCTCTCTCTGTCACTCTCTCTCACTCTTTCTGTCACTCTATCACTCACCCTCTCACTCACTCTTTCACTCTCACACACACACACACACTTTCTCTCTCTCACTCTTTCACTCTCTCACACACTTTATCTCTCTCACTCTGTCACTCTCTCTCACTCTCTCACACACATTTTCTCTCACATTATTTCTGTCGATCTCTCTCACTCACTCTTTCACTCTCTCACTCTCACTCACTTTCACTCTCTCACCCACACACTTTCTCTCTCTCTCACTCTTTCTTTCACTCTCTCTCACACACACACACATTCTCTCTCTCTCACTCACTCTTTCACTCGCTCTCACACACACTTTTTCTCTCTCTCTCTTTCGCTCTCTCTCTCACTCTTTCACTCTCTCTCTCTCTACACACACACACACACACACACTTTCTCTCTTTCTGTCACTCTCTCTCACTCTTTCACTCTCTCACACTTTCTCTCTCTCTCTCTCTCTCTCTCTCTTTCTCACCGGTCGTTCTGGCCTGACACAATTATGGTGTTCTCACCTACTTAAACTAACAGGCCGATCATACCAGTTTGACTTGGTCCTATTCCAAGTGACATCTAACAAGTTTGGATTGTGGTTCAGCTCTGAATCGACCCAGTCACACACGCATTTCCTGTCGAGCTGCTACACTGAGCCAGAACACGAACAAAAACACGAAGTAAACCCTGGCTGCGATACACAAAAGCATTTCAAGGTTTCTCTAGGTTACAATTATCCAGCAGTCTAATTTATGTAGCGCCGGGACTATGACAATGTAAACTATCCTGACCTGTCGAAAGATCCGGTCGTATCAGTGTTTCTGCGCATGCGCGCTGAGCCTTCGCGCGTCCATAAACTCACGCTTTTTCATATATTATATAAAACATATCGGCATATGCTCCTGGAACTAACTTTCTACTGGAAAGCATTTTCTGATCAAATTAGACAACAGGACACACACTACTCCTACGTGTGCTTTTGTTTTACGAAGATTTATCATTTCTACGCACACCTGCCTAATGTTTGTTTACATTTTATTACTGTTGTTGTTGTTGTGTTGTTGTTATTATTATTATTATTATTATTATTATTATTATTATTATTATTATTATTATTATTCTGCCACGAGAGTGAGGAGTGTATTTTCAGACGTACACGCCCCCTGCCAACGTCTTGCCTTTCGGTTTATTGAATTACGCGCAGTGTAAAACTAAACCAAATCAAATACCATTCCAAAACAAACCAAATCAACTGAACTCCGATCCGGATGAATCGACGAGAAAGCGCAACATGCTTTCTGTCTTTAAGTAGGAGGCTACCAAACGGAGCGATGTGCAATGATACGTGCAATATAGAACCCTTTAGGTTAGAAATCAGACTAGATTCCCTGGTCGGAAAAGCAACCTCAGGAACTATAGTGGACATGGGAAAGGTAATAACTACATCCGGCGTAAAACATGCGCCAGAATCAATATGCGGACGGATGATCAGCTTTGGGAGCAGTTCAGGAACTCACCTTGATCGCCAAGGAGACAGCGAGCGGTTCTTCAGATCAGATGAGAAGACCCAGTGTGTGAAATCGGAACAGGATGGGGAGGATACAGCATGTACAGCTCTGTGTTCAGTAGGTCTGCCCGTCCTCCGCAGTAATCTCTTTGCCTGGATCTCCAGTTCACGTCGAGTCAAACAGCCTTTATGCTTCTGTACTGCCAGAGCATCCGTGAGGAAAAGGAGTAAAGCTCCCACTATCAGAGAAGACTGGAAAAGAATGACAGCATGATCCATCTAAAACTCAACATAATTATTGTTTCATTCAAAGTTTATACCTATTCAAATAATAAATACAACTGCTAAGGGCAATATCAGTCATGTTGCACTAAAGGAATAATAATTATAATAATAATAATAATAATATATATTTTTTTAAATCTTTAGATTATAGGCTACTGTACTTACCCACATGTTTAGTTTGGCCTGTTAGTCCACATCAAATTGCTGAGTGATCCAGAGCTATATATATATATAGTCGAGCAATATATCGGCTCATTTGGGAAAATCCAAAGAATGAGGAAATGGAAATAAAATACTTACTTCAGTTTCCTCTTCCCCTCCACCCCCCCAAAACATAGCTCAATTACAATAGCGCAGCACTGAGGACTGTTTATCTATTTATTTATTAAACAAGGAAATGACTAGAATGGTAATTGCATGTGAAATATGTTCATTTGGAGGTCAAAAAAGGAAGACATTTAAAATATATATATATATATATAATCCTTTATGTTTTTATTATTCAGTGTTGTCACCTTCAAAACTTTTACATTGTTTTTTATTTTATTTTATACTTTACAGTTGCAATTGCAACATATTATGACGCTGAATTCGTGTCAAAAACTTTACAATTATTATCAAAAGGGAATTAAAGATTCATTTTGATGAACTCAAACCAAAACCAGTAGCCTAGATCTGGGCTACTGGTTAGATCTCAAGATAACTTGTGATGGGTGTATTTTGATACATGTGTATGACATCTTGATAACCTGTGATTTGTTGTTTGATATTAGGTTTTTAATATTTCCTATGATTACTCTATTCTGCCGTCCCTCATCCTCAGATGGCACCTCAATCTGTTTCCTTAAGGCTTCAAATTATTCCCCCATTACACATTAGCCTTATCAAAAGCCTCCGCAAATCTCTACATAGAATTTCTCACCCACATTTATAGAGAAGATAAAATATGATAAGATAAGACCAACTTTACTGATCCCAAAAGGAATTTCTTTTATGGTTCTGTGCTAAGGAATCATTTGACGTCCACTCTAACTGATAACTTGTTTGTATGACTTATTTTCTACACTCTTATAAGAGATCTAGGCCTCCTAAAGGGCTTCTACTTGGACCTCTCGGTGATGGGAAACATTACTGTATTGTTCAAGGACAAACTATGATTAAAAGGTTATCATTGTAACCAAGTAGTAGGTCTGTTACATTTATTTCCAAGCACATCTTGGTATTTTCTAGATCTCAGTACAGTGCCAGAACAGGATTATGGAAAACACAGCAAACTGTATTAATCAATAACATCCTGACTGCTTGCTCTTACAACCGAACAGGGAATTTGGTGATTTTCCCACTGGCTCTCATCTAAAATCTGATGATACACACAGTAGATAACGCATGCTCCAACATTCCCAGTTCCTCATCAGCATTTTCAGGCTACAGTGGCACTTTCACTAGATAGAAATCTCCATCATTAATTCACATTTTAACTGCAGGCTTAATATTAATCAACCACCCATTTAAGAGATTTAAACACTATGTGTTGGCTGCTGAAGTGTAGTCATCCACTGTTTTTTAGTCTAACTATTCATTTGCATACTTTCCATAGATAAACAAACACGAAAAGTCATGTGAAGATTCTCTTTATCAAAATAGTTTATTTAGAAGCTTTCTCTGTCACAAAAAGCAAGATATTACTCTTCCCTATCTCGGAGTGTCCCAAAGACAAACTCTCGCACTCATCTAAAAATAAGGAACAAAATAAAATACAGTTTTTTACGTGAAGAGCTAGGGGAACGAAAACCAATGTAATCTTATAAAAGCAATACATCACATCACTGTCAATTTGTTCTCTAGTTTTATACACTTTAAGAGGTGCGTTTCCTCAACTGGCTTATAATATTTGTACACAGTCAGAAACAGAAGACGGCCAGGAAATGCTTAACATACAGAAATGGAGAGAGCTCATCGGTTAAGATGGGAACATTGGAACCTAGAGATCTTCAGAGTGTCAAAACTTTAGCTAGCCTGGAGGTGTGTGCACAAAAGCAGTCACCCTTAGTAAGGCAGTCCTTCTTGATGATCAAAATCTTTAGTCTTGGATCAAAAGGCCAGGACACAGACTATTAACAAAAATTGAATAAGAGGGAGAGAGAGCAAAATGGAGCGAGACAGAGGGAGAGAAAGAACTTAATAGTACATTTTTCTCAGCATAGAGACACTACAGTAAAGCTTCCATCTTCTTGCAATAACAGATTAAGAGTGAACTGTCACCCCACTACAATATCACATCAATATAAAATGTAGACAACCTCTCGCTGAGGGTGAGATGTGCGAATAATGTAGCAGCGGTCACTGTGAGCTATTTAGTACTTAGACGTCTGTGATTTTAAACACAATGACCGTTTTTATCCACTTCTAAACAACGCAGGGTGTCCTCGGTGACTGATGGCTTGGAAACCAGATGTTGCAGGTTCTGGCCTATTCCTCATTTCCCCGGGATTTTAGCCCTCTTGCGGGCGATGGCATCTTCCACGGCCTTCAGCTGCTTCAGCAGCTCCTCACGGCGGGAGAGAGTGCTGCTGGGTTTGCCTGAGCCCGAGCCTGGTGCAGGGGCTGGAGATTTACCAGCTGATGCTGCGAGACCTTTCCCAGAAGACTTGGGTGGTGGGGATTGGGGACGCTTCCTGGAGGAACAAAGACGCAATCATGAGTCACGAGGAAACAAAATTAGGTCTTTAAATTGTATGTAATCTTTGAACAAATATATACACACACCCCTTTGTTAAATACGATACTCTGAGTTCGTTTAGTTTTTTTCTGTGGTTAAGCAGAAAAAAAAATACTCAAGGAGGCACTCCACTAAAACTGGTATGCTGTTCTTAAACCCATATCTATAATTATAGGAAGTGCCAACAATGTGAACAGAATGTAGTTGTAGTGAAATTTTAATCCCATTGCTGTAGTATCTGCTTCTGATCCTGATTGGTTGGAGGTTGGTCTGCGTAACATACATTTTTATCTCTACTGAACCGGAAATACCACAGAGATGAGAGTTGTCCTCTGGGGAAATATTTTATTGAAGTCGTCAGAATGCGAGAACTTTTACAAATGTAGTGTTTTATGTTCAGCTGTACTGATGCTAATGTAAGAATGACTTCAGAGTCTGAAATTCAGATATGTATTTGTAACACTGCTGCACAATGTATAACTGTTTTCAGTTATATAAGCGCGTGCATGATAATTTGACTCTGATGGGCAGAGACGCACACAAAATTTGCACAAAACCTGAGTGATGTGTTACCTAGCACGACAACAGTTGAAAGAAACACTGTGTGAGTGACACGGAGTGGGCAGAGAGTGATAAGAGGTCTTACTTCATAATAATCAGCCCCTTAAACCAATCAGCAATTTCTGATGCAGTAAAGATAAGGAGCCACAGAAGCAATATTAATGAACACTATTTTTTTAAAATGCACTTATTAAAAACGAAAAATGGAAAAAAGTCAAAACCTCTTAGAAATGCAAGGAAATATCAACACAGCTGACATTTAGGTCCTATCCAACAGTTCAAAAGCACAACTGTGTGTGTGTATAATATAATATATATATATATATATATATATATATATATATATATATATATATATATAAATGAATAAAATTCTATAGTATTATTTTGCATCAACACCTGTGCAGCTGGAGGTTATATTCATGACAAAGCATGTATTTGGCAGGAGGTAGAGAAAAAAAAAAAAAAAAAAAAAAGAGAGAAGTGAAGTTAACCAAACAAAACAGGTATTTTGTTTTTGCATTCAATTTCTTTGTCTCTGTTAACCACTTCCCTCCTATAGAGTGTGCGTCATCAGGTTTGCGTGTACTGTCCACGCACACAGTGCATACATCCCTGGGGTTTCCCATTTTAATAATAATCATAATAATAAGCCTTTCTAAACAAAATACTGGAGACGCAGCAAATACCTTCTTTAAACCATGATCAATGCAGAGCAGAATATCATGAAATATCGTGAATAATCATGAGATTATCCAGGAGGGGAAAATAATTATCATTTATTTATTTACTATTATTGCATGCTTTCTGATGACTTTGGTTCAATGTTTTTGTTTGGTTTTTTAAACAAATGTCAAGGAAGAGAAACTTTTCCCATAGACTGGAAATTTTATAAAACAGCCACAATTATGGTGCACAATCTGTGTGCAGTATTGTGGTTTTCTGTAAAAAAAAAAAAACAGTCAAGCCAGGGGATAATGTTGGAATTGTAAATGAGATTAAAAATGAATTAATTTATTAGTGACAAATAAAAGATCATAGACTGTAAAGTACAGAAGTTGACATGTGAAGCTGTTTTAGATGCACTTGAATGTTACAAGAAGCCCATGATTATCTGCTGAAGTATGTAAGGGCTGTTAACTGTGAAATCCCATATGGAAAGGAATTTACTAATTTAAGTAGAGAAGAAGGAACAACAATGGAACCATTAAGTAAAAGCATTAGTACAAACCTGTCTCCCTGTGGAGGCATAGGCCGTGGGCCCTGACCTCTGGGCCGGTCCATTCTAGGTGAAAGTGGGGAACGTCCAGGCCTCCTGTCTCGACCTATGAAATATTAGATTAGATCATGTAGATAACAACCTCATCAAGTGAAGTGTTGGTGTGTGGCCAACAACTAAAATGAACTGAAACTGCTGACTAAGGTGATGTTTCTCCTAGGTAGGATTTCCTTCTGGAAATCCTCATTAACAAGCATGCACGTGCATGTGTCTGACAAACACAATTTTACAGAGTGGATTTCTACACTGGTTTTTCCTAGTAAAACACCTTTATACATGGATATCGAGCAACCGCTCACCTCTATCAGGAGACAGTGCCATTCTCTTGTTGAGAGGAGATGTTGGTCTATCTTTGTCTGCAGGGAAGTATCTTTTTCTATTGCTTCTGTCTGCTTGTTGCTACATATGCAGGGGAGGAAAAAAAAGTGGTTGCTTGGTTGCTATTTAAATTAAAGAATATTAAAATAATCTTAAGGTAAGCAGCTACCTTGTTGAGTAAGGTGAGTTTGATGTCCTTATGCGAGCCATACCCCCCTGCAGGACCAATAGGTGGTGCGTTCATTGGGTGTCCACGGTTTCCTGGCGCGGATCTGGGCATGCTCAAGTCAGCTTTGGGTGGGATGCCAGACTGATCAACCCTTTTCCTTTCATTCCTTTCATCTTTAAAGGTCTCATCTTTCTTTATGGGCTTTCCTACATAGAACACAATGCAACCTGTGAAGCAGAACACTTCAACAAGCAAAGCTATCCATAAAAGCTGCTATTGTGTATTAGCTAACAAAATTCTGATTGGTTTCAGCGATCTTTAACAAAAGTTTATTTAAACCAAAATGCAGCTACAGTATGCACCTAGGCGGGCCAAGTTTACAGTCGGGGAAATAAGTATTCGATGTGTCAACATTATTTTTTTCAGTAAATATATTTCCAATGAGGTTATTCACATGAAAATTCACCAAACATCAATATTAACTCAAGAATTCCAGAAATATAAATGAAGTTATGTGTAATAAAGATGAATGTCAAAAAAAAAAAGTATTGAACACGCTAACAAATTTATTTAGTACTTTGAGGAGAAGCCTTTGTTTGTAATGAGAGCTTCAAGACGCTTCCAGCATGAAGAAATTAATCGGCCGCAGTATTCAAGTGTGATTTTGGCCCGTTCTTCTGAACATATTGTCGTTAAATCTTATTCAATTGGATTCAAGTCAGGTGATTGATTGGGATATTCTAATGCCTTGATTTATTTTCTTGGAAATCAATTGAGAGTTTCCTTTGCTGTATACTTTGGATCATTGTCTTGCTGGAAGGTCCATCCACATCTCATCTTCATCCTGGTAGATGGCAATAGATTCTTCTCAAGAGTCTCCCGGTAAAGGGCTCCATTCATCGCTCCTAGTGTTTTTAGGGTGTTATGCAGTGCCATTTCTTCTCCAAACATGGTGTGTAGTATGGCAGCCAAAAAATGTTGCTCTCGACTGACCAGACTACGCTCTCCCAGTATTTCATAGGCTTGAGCAAATGATTTGTAACAAACTTTAAAACGAGCTTCGACATGCCTTTTCTTTAGTTACGGAGTCCTGCAGGGTGAGCGTGAGCAGTGGGGTTCATTGCCTATTGTTTTCTCTGTGACGATGGCACCTGCTGGCTCCAAGTGTTTCTGGAGCTCTTTCTGAGTGGTCCTTGGTTCTTGGGCTACTCTTCTGACTCGCTGGCCAGAAATCTTGTGAGGAGCTCCTGTGCGTGGCCGGTTGATGACGGAGTGATGTTGCGTCCACTTGTGGATAATGGCCCCAATGGTGCTTACTGGAGGATTCAGAAGTTTTGAAATACGTCTGCATTGGAGTCCATCAATATGTTTTGCACCAATAAGGTTGCAAAGCTCTTGGGAGAGCTCTTTGCTTTTACTCATCACGAGACGTTTCTTTTGACACCTTGGTAATAAAAAGCCTTTGTTTAGACCATCAATTGATATTAATTTACACAGATAGGCAGTATATTTACTTATGGATTTCAGCTGGTTCCTTGCCTTGGAGAACTGCTTTTTCTTAGCATGTTCAATACTTTTTTCCTGTCTCATTACACTTTATTAAATAAAACTTAATGCATGGACTTTAATGTTGTGAATTCTTTGTATTTCCAGATTTCTTGAGTCAATACGGATGTCTGTTGAAAATTTCATGTGAATAACCTCATTGGAAATATACTTAGTTAAAAGAATGTTGTTGTGTCCAATACTTATTTCCCCCACTGTATTCTGGAGATTTATCTCCATACAGGTTTAATTATGAATTTAATAAACAAAATCTAAATAAATCAAAGCTCTCTTTAAAAAGAGTCTTGGCTAAGACCAAGTTCATTTTGGCTCCAGGACAAAAGCTGGACAAACAAAGCTTAAAAAGAAATCAGAGAGCTCACACAACTATATTCATCACATTATAGAATGGCAGCACTGAATCTTTCATTGAGTGCAAGTGTGTCAGTCTACTACCTCTGTCTTTATTTGCATCCCTGTCTCGTGGGAGTCCTCTCTCTTTCCGTGTGTGACTGGGAGTGGGTGAACGGGAGCTAGCTGAGGACACAGGGCTGGCCAGGTCAGCGTACATATCATCAGAATCAGCACTGCGCACAGAGCTGCTGCTGGAGGAGGCAGATGACACTGATGACACACTGCTCACTGACAGAGACCTGTAACATGAATGAATACACACAAAGTTATTTATCTGAGCACCAAGTTATAGGGGACTAGTTGCATGTGCAGTGATTTTAGCAGTCTGCACCTGGACTTGTGGGATCCAGACTGAGAGTGAGAGGCGGAGGTGGATCGAGATCTGGAGCGAGAGCTAGAGCCTGAAAAACTGCTGCCGCTGCCACTTACACTGCCACTCACTGTCCTCCTGTGTGTGTGTGTGTGTGTGTGTGTGAGTGTGAGAGAGAGAGAGAGAGAGACAGACAGACAAAGAGAGAGATGGGGAGAAATGGTCAGAAAGTCAATCACAGCTGTGAATTTGCTTCATCTGCAAAAATTAATGATTTTGAAAGACAGCATCAATCTCTTGCTTCTTGCAAGGAAATGTGTATACACAAAAGAGCAGTGATCCAGATTGCAGAAAACTGTACAAAACAAGGAATATGGGTAGAACATCTGAAGCTGAGATTAATAGTCCAAATTGTGACCAAAACACATCATCGCATCCAAAGTCCCCATGTCAAGTCCAGTCCAATAGGGCAACGGCTCAATGATTAAAGGATCTGGGCTACTGATCAAAAGGTCACATGTTAAGCCAGAGCACAACCAATCCTTCACTGTGCAGCCCTTAACCCTCTCTTCTCCGTTGTGCCATATTGTGACCGAACCTATGCTCTGACGCCAGTATTCTAACAAACTGGGATATGAAAAACGGTTTCAGTGTACTGAATCGTGCCCTGGGAGATGAGGTTGCCTTAATCACTCACAGCAGTTGTACTAAGTTTGTAATAGCGTAGGTCAAGTAAAAAACATTTAAGCAGCCTGTTTATATCAGAGCAAGCAACACGAGTCAGTCGTCACATAAGCTTAGGTCCAAGTCAGATGTCAACTTACACTACCGATCAAAAGTTTGGAGACACTTGACTGAAATGTTTCTCATTATCTAAAAAATCTTTTGATCTGAAGTCGTATGATTAAATGTTTGAAATAGATATTGTAGAAAAAATACTGTCGTGCTAACATTAGTTTCTTTCATTAGAAAACTAAACTTGGAGCGAAATATTCCGAAAAGCAGCCAATAAGTGTCCGGCGTAGGTGGGAACTCCTTTAATACTGTTTAAAAAGCATCTCAGGGAGATTCCTCAAGAAATCGGTTGAAAAAATGCCAAGAATACATTTCTGGAAATTCAGGGCAAAAAGGGTGTCCACTTTAAAGATGCAAAAATTTTTAATTATTTAGATTTTTTATTTATTTATTTTTAAATCACAACATAATTCCCATAGTTGTTATTCCAGAGTTTTGATGACTATTATTATTGTAAAATGAGAAAAAATAATAATAAAGAATGAGTGTGTAAACCATTGACTGGTAGTGTATATGTTAAAAAAATTGTATTATAGTCGCAGTAAAGGACTAAAGTACCATGTGATTCCAGCTATGCATGATTACATTTAAGTAATCACTCTTATATGCAGATAACGACAGGGGATATTTTTATTAGAAAATGGAGAAGCAAAAAAAAAACCATTACTTTTAATGGCCTGAAGCCAATAGAATTTTGCACAAGGAAGGCAGTGTGTGAAACTACCTACTGGGAAACAACATACAATAACTTTCCTGCTTTCTCATAAGTCTAACTGATTATATATAATTTAATTTAATAAATTAATTTAATTGAAGTTTAAGAAAGAAGGTGTAGAGACTGTGGTCAGGATATGATTAGAATTCAAAATACTATCTATAAATAATAATTATAATATCTGAGATAATACAAGTGTTCTAGGTTAAAACACTAATAAAAATAAACTAAAACATTACTAATAAAAAAAAAGTGAGAAGACCGACATGACAGTCATCATCATGGCATGGGACTCAGGAGTTCCCTTAGGGAAGTCTCAGTCAAAGGTTATATGACACAGATAATGTTACTTTGTCAACAAAAGCTCATTTATACCAGAGTTCAGGAAAGCCAGGAGAGACGTGTGATTTCCCCCCCCAGAGTCCACAATAATTCCCACACAGGGTATTCCACATCTCACACTCCCCCACACACACCTACATACACAAACAGAGCTCTGTCTTTGCTGGATACTGACACACTGGATTCATGCAAATGCATCCATAAATCACACAGTTCGTTCACACACACACACACACACACACACACACACACACACACACACACACACACACACACACACAGAAAATTAGTTTGTGTTTCCCCTTCCAATTTGCAATTCCATCCAATTTGCAAATGATTCAAATGAGTTAATGAAAAAATGTTTCAAAAAGTGTCAAAGTAAATACGGATTCTGTGCCTCTGTTTCTGCTTTTCACTCTTTAAGCCCCCCCCCTCTACCTGCGAGGATCCTGTGCCTGCCGGTCTTTTCTGCGGCCCTCCCTCACATTGGGTGGTTTTGCCGGTTCTCTTGGTGCAGCTGGTCTGCCCACATCACGGAGATTGGGGGGTTTAACTCCTTCTGCTATGGTTTTCAGAGGTTTGCCTGGCAGTGAGGGACTGGGTATCTTCTTGGAGGGGCCCTTGTCCCTGCGAGGGGGTGGCAGTGTACCAGGCTTCAGCGGGTGGCTTAAGAAGAAGAACAGACTTTTGTTTCACTTTGCATACAGTGAACAAAACATGTTGCTTGGCAGTGCTGCTAATTCCAAACAGATTTCACAATGCCTAAATTGGTTAACTGATACATATTCAAAGTGTTTGAAACATCTTAATTCCCTTGCTAGCTAGCAAAACCCTCCCAAAGCCATTTTTTGTTTTTAAATTCTTATTTGTTTTTAAACAACTTAAAATTAAAAACATATTTGTTTTTAATATGTCTATAAAGGAGTTAGTGTGTGTGAATTAGGTGCATAGTAAGGGTAGTGTGCATATGTACCCTTTCACTGGTCCAGGAGGCTGCTCTGGTTTATTCTTGCCTGCGTTTCTCTGGGCAGAAGGCGTAGGGGAGGGAGATGATGAGTAGGACCTCGATCTTCAAAAAGAAAAACAGAAAAAGGGGGAAGTTAATAATAATAATGGTGTTCCAAAAGTGTTTAACAGAAAACATGCCTTGGAGCACTGGTTTAAGAAAAGCAATTTCGTGTATTATGAAGGCAAGGAAATTTCCTTTCCTATCCAAAAAAAAAAAAAAAATTAAATAAGAACAGGCAACCTGATCCTCCATCGTACTGTATATTTGGTGCATTCATCTCTGTCTGTCTGTCTGTCTGTCTGTCTGTGTGTGTGTGTGTGTGTGTGTGTGTGTGTGTATGTGAGATTCTTGCCTGGAACGGCTGCCTGAAAAAGAGCTACGTTGTGAGGAGTGGGTGGAATAAGAGCTGAGAGATGAAGACCGTGACCTCGAGCGAGAGGAACCGGAACCTGTGTATGATGAAGACCGCGATGATGATCTGTGAAAATACCATTCACAGTTAGTACTCAAATTTCATTTAGCATTCATGCCACACCCCATAATACAATGTGCATTTTCAGCGATAATATTAAACATTACCGCGATGTGTTAGAGAGTGACACAGATGAGCCTGAGGGCCTATGTCGCCTACGTCCCCGGGTTGGAGACCCCATGAGACCAGGTCTTCGCCTTGGAGACTTTGACCTACGCCAGGGGTCCTTCCATTCATCTGGCCGCTTCACCATGGGCACGGTCTCCTTCTTTGGCTGCGACTCCATTGGCCCTCTTCAGAAAAGGAATGGGTACAGGGTAATTTTCAGGCTTTTGTTTCTCACTTATACATTTACTGGGCAAATGCTGGTAGTGACCACAGGACAGAAGTACTAAATCACAGCGATGTACATGCCACTTGACAAACACATTGCTTTACAACTAACACAAGCCAAGGTTATATTTCAAGAATCTGCCAGAGTTTCTATGCTCGATCATACAAAATCATTCCCTTGCACCGAGCATGTGACAGTGACAAATATACACACGCCCACACAACTGTATTCAAGTTGTTTTTCCACATTCACCAAATTTATTTGAAAGAAACTATCAAGATCACTGCCTCGAGCAGATACCAGTAACACATTGTTGATTGCAAGTTTGTCTAAGAAGTGATTGTTTATGTTAGGCAGTGATGAAGTAATAGCTTAGTTATTCTCCACACACTGGGGGAAATGGCTACATTAAATTACAATGCAGGCTTTCTATAAAGAAACCAGCAACAAGGAAAATTTGATAGATACTATTGCATAATAACCATGGCTTCATGATTTTCCTGGGTAACATTTTACTTGAACATTAGGGTGTCATTAGAGTGATTTTCCATTTCACAAAAAATACTTGGAAAGTATCTGATGTTACAACATATACCAGATACCATTTTTGCCATGACATTTATTAGTAATGTTTATATGACAAACTTATACCACCAGATATAAATGATCACAACAACATATGAATGCATGTGACATCATCCGGGACATGTTTGTTAGTCTTATGACCAAGGATTCATGTATGGGTTACCTTTAAAAAATAATAATAATAAAATAAATAAATAAATAAATATTAAGAGATGCACCAATACTAAATTTCTCAGCCGATACCGATTGAGTTACATTGGCAGATTCTAATAACCGATAGTTCTGCCTTTTTATGCCTTCTTTTAAATTAATTCCACAATTCTGAAAGAAATGCAAATAAAAACTTCTCCATTTCAACAAGTTGTTTCACAGTAACTGGTCTCATAAACAAAAAATTTTACTCAAATTAACATTAACACGAACTAAATTCTGAAAAATAAAGTAAGATTTCTTAACTTACTGAACGTTATTAATTAATATTAACAGGATTAATTGACTGAAATCTAAAAAAACAAAACAAAACCCCTCCTGTTAGTCTCACACTCACCACAAACAAAAGCATTTCTACCTCATCATTGAACATCAAACTGGTAACACATAATATAAACTTGTTTTTATATATTAACATTAACTGGATATGAAATATACTGCTCAACAAATATTTTTCTGTGCAACTCATCTTCATTTAATCTTTCAACTGTGTACTGGCCCTAAAATTCAGATTGAGCAGCGTGGCAAAATAAATAAGAGTCGACGCTGAAACTCCTGCTTCACTGCTGCAGCATCCGGTATAAAATTTTACCAGTGCAGAGCTAACAAACTGCAGTTTTGTCATCATTCCACACAAGAAACATCATCTTTACACACAGCATGTAATCGTTGTGTTTTCCCGGCCTCTTATGATGGACAGGATATAATCGGCCCTGATCATAGGATGTTTTCAAACTATCGGCCGATTGCCCATAGCGTGAAGATCTCTAAAAATATGATTCTATCTCTGGTCACTCAACAATGACGGCATCCTTAACAGGGAAGAAAATAAAGATGCAGGTTGTTTTATATTGAAAAAAAATAAAAAAATAAAATAAGTGATGTTGTGCTCATAATGGGGTGGGGGGGTGTCCTGTTTTAAACTAAAAGGTCACGTCAAGATTTCCCCTTGTTCAAACAAAATGGTTTTTTCATTTTAGAACAATCTTCAGATTACAATATCATACAGGCAACTAATAACTTCAAGTCTCTCATCATGAAAGCATATCAAAAAGAATGCAGAGTGCCTTTGGGTCTCTTGAGAAGGAAATTCAGTTCATCAAGTCAGCACTCACTCACTAGAGAGAAATTCTTTTTGGGTGATGCAAACGTGAGTAACCGAAAGGCATGTGCTAAAAATAGATGCAATGGACAACTATTTTTAGAACAGAAAATAATCTGTAATTAAACTTTCCTTGTATTAGTTTTGGTGCTGGAGGGGGTTGTTTCTATTCAATCGGACTTCTGTTTTGTGAGGTAATGCATTTCCAAAAAGTGACGTAAAATAAAGATTGCAAAACAAATATGACGTATACTCGATTAGCAAACATTAACAGTACTCGGTTAGCAAACATTAACATGCCACATGGGTCATGTGAATAGTAATGCATTTGCCAATGCAATCCCTCTTATAGCAATAGCATCAAATATACTCACACTTTCACATTTCTCTGGACCATAGAGGTAAACAAATTTATAAACTTTAGTCCAAGTCGCTTTTTGAAAAGGCTGATATTTTATTTTTATGGGTTAATGATGCTAGTTAATAATTGTGATTGTATGAGCACTTAATGCACTATAATCATATGAAGCTATTCACAAGTAGTCTATCAGAAGATCAAAGAAAAGTGCTGCTGTACTGAAGGCAAGACCTCATACTGTACATTTGAAATAATACATTTAATACATAGTTGATCAATATCAGGCTAGGCTCTGGAATTTTATATTTATTTAATATTTAAAAAAAGAAAACCCTTTCAACCCTGACTGCTTCGGTATTTAGACATCTTATGTCATCATCAGCAGACTCAAAACTCCACCCCTGGGTTTATATTGCCACTAGGCTAAACTGGACCCAGTGAAACAAAGAGAGAGACAGGGCAAGTGCAGATGAATGCTGCCATCAGAAATGTATGTAATATAATTAGTATGTGGGCATGCTAAGCAAAATAAAATACTAAGAAGACCTTCAAACAGCAAGGGGATTCAAAGATTGACAAGGTACACTTAATACAGTCCATCAAATTAAACACACCATAGTTTATGGGCTTATTTATTGTTAAAGGATGACCAGGCCTAATCCCTAAACTTTGGAATTTTACATATTAAATGTTAACTTAGGAAATGTGGCGTCCAGTAACAGACACTCATTGGATGTGCAAATCCAAAAAAGGAAACTAATTATGTATTCTATTAATGCTACATTCAACTAAATGTCACAACTAACAATCTAGGATTAGGAAAAACCAAAGAAAACACCCCTGAATTGAGTCTCCTTAACTTGGTGTTCAACAAATGATGCCAAATCAGCATGGCTATGCACAGCATCAGCAGTAGTTCTCATCATTAATGAGCTATGCTGTATATACACAAGTATTTGCTTTAGATCAGTCAACATACCGACACATTCACTTGTTAAATCTAGAACAATGACGGCATAGTTTAGTTTTGAGGAAGATAATTACAACACTCGTCACAGTAACCTGGCTAACTTGTTGCTAACAAAAGGTGAACAGGGTGGCACCCATGGCATTTTACACACTTTGTAGACTTCATGAGAGCATTACAGGCACCTTGTCCACTTGGTAGACCCAATTTCAACAATGAGAAAACACAAACCAATTTCACCCCAAGACATTCTCTGGGTTAATTAACACTAATCCAAAATTTAGGATTTAGGGCTGCAACAACTACTGTGGATATCCACCATGAGTGACTTCACTTCACAATGGAGAAAAACACATCTCAGGGCTCCAGATGGCTAAAATGGTCGCCAATGCGACTAACTTTTTAATTCTGCGACCATGTTTTTTCTGCCAGTCGCCAGCGTTACCCAAAAACAAAATTTAAAACAAATGAAATAGAAATGCCCATATGTCTTCTTGTGTTAGGCTAATGAACTCTCATCACCTCTTGCGTGTACGTCTACCTGCTCTATCGCGTGCACTCCTGCATGCTTTCCAATAAATAAACTCTGCACTCTTGTCCTGCAGTGGTTGAAGCGTCAGCTGTACAGAAACAGGTTTAATGCAACGTTTATCGGGCTAAAAAGTACATTAAGTATAACTTTATTAAAGGTGTTTAATTTAGTTTGATGTGGTTTAGTTCGTTGGAATGTGAATTTATACGTTATATGTAGGCTAGCTAACTGTGTACTTAACTAAACTAGAAACCAAAATGTGCAAACGAAAAATCAGACATTTCTCATTCCCTGCCTGTCCAAACCCTGCCTCCTCTACATGCCGGTGATGTTGAGACCAACTCGAACATTGAAAGTTCAAGTGATATTTGAGTCATCCCAGCCCGTTTCAATCGGTGTGCAATTTTATTTTTTTACAGATGAGAACAGCCAAGTGCAGCGAGTCGAGTCTTCTCCTCCCGGCACCCGTCCCAACAAGACAGTTTAAATCAGCTTGGCTACAAGAGTTCATCTGGTTATGTTATGACAAATGGAAAATGTACTGCACCTTTTGTGCTAAAGCAGGACACGATAATGATGGTAAAACGGAGTTCATTACCGGTTCGAGTCATTTTAAACAAGAAACCGCGAAGAAGCATGGTGACGGTAAAAAACATAAGAACGCCAAAGTGTCATTGCTAAGTCTGCCCCTCGTGCCACCCCAATCGTGAAAGCAGTGCAACGTGCTAGTGATAAAGTCGCAGAAAAAGAGATTAGGAAATGGAAAATAAAATTCAATGCAGCCTACATGACTGAGCCTGAATAAACTAATCGTACATAGTTGAATAAAAAAGTGGAAAAAAAGAAACAAATGACTTGATATTTAAGTATTTACGGTAATACGATTCAATATGTTATACTAAACATTGCACATATTGTGTATGTTACATATTGTGTAAACTATGGGAAGCAGAGTAAAGAAAGGCAGACAGTACAGAGGGAAAGAAAAGGCAGTGTGAGGTAGCCGTTTAACAATGGTATCATAAGTCATGACATCACTATATTCTGGCTCCTGAAAATTTGATTTGGCACCTAAATATTTTGAGTTTAGGAGGCAATGGCTCCCAGAGATTTGTTTTTGCCTGGAGCCCTGTATCTATGAATAAAACCCATCTGAAGAACAGCGGAGGTCACAGAGTGAGCTGCTGCAGGAAAAGTGCACAATCCAGGTCATCCAAAAATGAGAATTTTTTATATTACGTGTTTCAAACAAACATTTATATTTATATTAATGTGGCTTGTCGTGTCAGATACTGCGACAGATGCGTGTGCTGTTTAAGGTGTTCCAGACATGCTTTCTTCAGCATTACATTTTACCTTTATATCATTATATGTAAATGTTAGAAATTCACACCAGTATTTCCATTTTACATAAAGACTCGCCCTGACAGCGAGTGAGTCTCCCTTAAACTTTACTAAATGAGCACATGTCCGTGCATGCATGTCAAACAGCACGCAATAGAAAGGAAGCGCAATAACTAATATTTAGAAACAAAAGTAATTGTGTGCTTTTATGAGAACAGTAACTGTAATGGGGTTAAAACATGTAATTGTATAGAAATAAAACAAGTGTCATACATTTACAGAATAAAGTAACGTTACTGTGTTCAGATGAGTGAATGTGTGTGTTACTGCAGGACATTCAACCTCTTAGCACCTAGTTTGTGCTTTTTGTTTTTGTTTTTTAGCAAGTTTAATATAGAGAGTTTTTTTTTTATAATCTTAATATGTAAAAAAAAGCCTTTGCACCAATGTATAGCATAGGCCACAGATACATTGAATATCTTTTTCATAGCCTTCAATTTGCACAATGTTTGAGGGACATCAATGGGGAGAATGTGAAAGCTTTTTTTTTTTTTTAAATACATAAAATAAAAACGGGCCTTTTAAGATAACTAATTGACAATCGATTATCAAAATATTTGTTAGTTGCAGCCACTCTTGGATTAAAAAATTAATAAATAAAATAAAATAAAATCACTGCTGTTAACACTTTGCTGTAAGTGTTATTGGCAACTTGTCATCTGTGGTAAATTACAGATAATAGGCACTGACCTAAATAGCACTTTGGTAACTGGCGGTGCATCGGGAAGTTCCAGTTAGAATTAACTTGGTATCTCCTAACTCATTCATTTAAAAAAAAAAATAGCAGCAAGGCTGTCACTTCCTTTCTACGCCTTTATTTCGCCCGGGCTTATTGCCTCATATCAGTTACTCATACAAACAAAGGCCAGGAAACCTCCACTACTTCACAGTGATGTCTTAACTGCGCCTTTGTGACGTTGTACAGTGATGTAATTCGGGTAAAAAAAAACGTAAAGAAGATGAAAAGATAAAGAAGTAAAGAAAATGATAAACATGTAAAGTTAAAGTACAGAATTACAAGATACACTATTTCAACAGTTAGCAACACACAAAGGAAGAAGTTAACATTAAAAACCCTGGAAATCAGCCCTGTTTCTGGATCAGAGGAAAATGTAAAGGCAGAAAACCAGAAGGAACCAAGTATATTTAGGAAAAGAAAATTAAAAAAAAAAAAAAAAAAAAAAAGAAATATGTCCACACTTTTCTTTGGCTCCAGTCATTGATGACTGACTGATACTTAGACAGCACAGTGCCAGGGAAACAAGTTAACGTGCCATTCACAATAAAACATCACTCTAGGTACATATCCAAATTTGGCACAGCATTAGGTCACAAATTCAAAACACAATACACTTTAGCAGCTGTTTATTTCAGGAACATGAGACCTTTCAAAGCTACAATAAAAGGTCAAGTGGACACCTGTCTGCTTCCTCAAAGTGGTAACGTTCGGTCATACTACTTTCATATCAAAATATGCACAAGCAGTAATATGACGTGTGCTTACTTATTAAATAGTTTATACAAGGAGTATTCAGCTAAAATTTATAAAAGGTCCAGTTACATTACTTCCTGATTGCTTATGTTATGTTTCATATGTAGTGCTTCATGTACTCACTTTTGACTAGTACCATGGATTATGAACAGATGAGACACGTCTATTTAACAATCTATTTAAAATTAAGTAGGGGTGAATAAACACATTCCTCTCCATCCAATTGTCTTTAGACAAGTGGTTTTTCATTTTTGATTTTTAAACAAGTCCCCAGTTTGCTTATCAGACCAGACAGATTACAGACTAGATTACACATATTAAAAGAAATCCATGAAAGTCTATGAAACTGACCTAATTTCACTAGATAGTAGCTAGACTCCGCCCAGTGAACTTCAGTAAAGGAATTTGCATAAATGTAAGTGATAAACTGCAACAGAGTTTCTGCTACAGAAGCAGAGCTGGTTCATGTTTACAGCCATTTCCCCTACGCTTATCAGCTCGGCTGCAGTATTTTGTCAAATACTCCTTTGGGTCTGCTGATATACTTCCCTGGGTCATCAAAGAAAAATAAAAAAAATATTTAAAAATAAATAAATAAAATAAAAATAAAATAAAAAATAAAATAAAAAATAAATTGGGTGACTATAATCAGATAGCAGAATGCAGCATGGCTTCAAATGTGCATCAAGGGGAGATTTTACCCTCACAGCAATATAGTAAAACAGCAGAAACTACTTAACACTCTAGTGAGACCCGAGAGGAAACTTGAACTAAATACTAAATTAAATTACATAGTATAACAATCTAGCATACACTTGTCCACAGACTTCTGTGCTGGCAAGGGAGACTTTAATCTGCACCCAAATTAAATGTGCAAATGTATAAATGACCTGACCATGAGAAAAGAGCAACACAAGCAGATTAAATTACTTTCAGGCGTGCGTGAGCACGCACACACAGGCAGTTGCGTCAGATTAAGGCAGAGTTTCGCCTGTGTGCATCAAAACAAATTGCATCATTAGATACTACAGTCACTTCCTAGTGCATAACACTGAAATGACTACACATCAAACAGCAAATGCACTATTGGATCACCAACACTGTTCTGTCAGTCAAGACATCCTGGGTGTCCAAAGTTTGCTTCTATAAATTAAATAAAGACAATATTACCTTTATTATGGCTACAACAACTAATTAATAAAAATAAATCATTAAAATAGTTTAAATTTCATTAGATGCATTGTGACATGTTATATGTCACTTAATTTAGGCTAAAATTATATAAAAAAATTTTTTTACTAAATACTTTATTTATGGAATGGAAAGAACCATCACCACAAACATACTGTGACTAATGTATGGGAACACTATTACATTACTTTGCTGGCCTCATGACATAACTCGTGTCTTTATGTGAGTAATATTTCGATTTGTAATCATTCGTGATCATTGTGGACAGCGTGATGTCCCTGGTTGAATCATGCTTATAAACAGCTGCATCATGTTCAGCTGGAATAGTATGGTAGCTACTGAAACCTGATGGATTGAAAAGGAAAGAACAGTTTTGTTTTCATTTCAAAACACAATTCAGGAAGCATGTTTGTGCCCACTCTATTCAAGAGCATTGCTTGCCAGCACTGCTCTGTACACTCAGGTCGGCCAGCTCTATTAACAATATAACTACTTGTACATTATTCACTGCTGGGCAGTGAATAGTGAAAATATTTGAACCAATTATCTAAAAGTAGTTATATTTTTTTCAACACTATTGTTTAATGCTTTGTTGTTTACTTTGTTGTTTTTTTAAGCATGCAGAATATACATATTTTAATATATTGTGTTTGGTAAGAAATTTAAACAGCGTTTATCAAACACAAAGTGTTGCTTGAAAGTTTGTGAACCCTTTAGAATAGCATATATATTGACCCAAGGAAATCACCAGATTTTCACATAAGTCCTAAAAGTAGACAAAGAACCCAGTTAAACAAATAAGACAAAAATATACTTGGTCATTGATTTATTGAGGGAAATGTTCCAATATTACATATCTGAGTGGCAAAAGTATGTGAACCTCTAGGATTAGCAGTTAAATTAAATGTGAAATTAGAGTCAGGTGTTTTCAATGAATGGTATGACCATCCTGTTTTATTTAAAGAAGATGGATCTATCAGAGTCTGATCTTGTTTGTGAAAGTGCATCATGGCACGAGCAAATTAAGATTTTTGACGTGTAACAGTCCACGGGGACAGAAAGGAACCCACGGTAACTTCTAAGCAACTAAAGACCTCTCACATTGTTTAGTGTCAATGTTTATGAGTGCACCATCTGGAGAACACTGAACAAATGGTGTGTATGGCAGGGTCGCAAGGAGAAAAATCACTGTTCTCCAAAAAGAACTTGTGTAGAAGCGTTGTCTAGAACTGTTGAGAGCAGGACAGGCCATTAGTATTTGTTCAACATATGATTCCGGTAAAACAAGAATGACTGTCGGAGGTTCTCCACCGTTCAATAGGAAAGCATGTGTAAGTCTTGAGTGTCCAATATGGTATCTCGTGCATATGGTCTGCTCATGTCTGGATTCAAAGGGAAAATTCAGGAATTGTCTTTTGTTTGTAACAGGGTTGATTTTGTGTAGTTTGCTATGAACGCACTACTCCCATTCCATTCACCACTTTTTTTTTTAGATGTACAAGTTGATTATTGGTTTAACATCTGATGGTGGGATTTAAAAATCTGTAATTCTAAATTTGAAGACTTCCTCAGCAGCAAAGTCTGCTTGTTTGTTGCCAGACAGTACCATATGGTCTGGTATCCAGAAAAAAAGGATGTTGAAATTTTGTCTCTGTAAAGAATCCACTTTAAATAGGATGCTGGTAATTGTGGGATATTCGGTCTTTAAAGATTTGAGTGCTCGGAGGGAAGATTGTACAGATTAAAAAGTGCCAGTTATATGTGCACTCTATCTGCTCTAGGACCAAAGAACAGGCCTCGACTGTGAAAACTGAGATTTGTCCAGGAATACAAATACAGAGTTGCTGTCCTGCAAACACTACTACTGCAGACACACCATTGTCCCTCCGAGATCCATCTGTATTTAAGGTTTATGAAGTGGGAACTGGCATCTTGTGTAAAATAATTGTTGTTTATATTCATTTGAGTGGGTCACCGACCTCTTATGTTGTGTCAGATACATTATGGTGTTTGGTTTCTTTATATTCCAGGATGGTATGGGGCATGTATGTGTCTGTGCAATGATGTCCAAGTTAATAACCATGTTCTCGACGTGGGTTTTTTGCGGATCCCAAAAGGACTAATATACATAGGTCTGGCATCTCACAGTTGTGAGTGGAAAACTGAGGGTGGAAAACTGGAGAAGATGATGGATTATTTTGGTCTGCCGATGAATGAGATCAGAATAAAACATTTTGGTTTAAATTAGAATGGTCTGCACTTAGAAGCATTATGTTTGGAGAAAGGAAAACACACCATTCCACAATGAGAACCTGATCCCATCTGTGAAACATGGTGGTGGTAGTATCGTGGTTTGGGCCCGTTTTGCTGCATCCGAAAGCTTTCCATCATTAATGGAACGATGAATTCTGAATTAGGACATCTGTCCATGAACTGAATCTGAAGAGAAAGTGGGTCATAGAGCAAGGCAACATCCCCAAGAACACAAGTCATTCTACAAAAGAATGGTTAAAGAAGAATAACATTAATATTTTGAAATGGCCAATTCAAAGTTCTGATCATAATCCAATACAAATGCTGTGGAAGGACCTGAAGCAAGCATTTCATGTGAGGAAACACTAACATCCCAGAGTTGAAACTGTTCTGTACTGAGGAATGGGCTAAAATGCCTCCAAGCCGATGTGCAGGACTGATCAACAGTTACTGAATGTTTAGTTGCAGTTATTGCTGCACAAAAGGAATCACACTAGATACTGAAGCAAAAGTTCACATACTTTTGCCACTCACAGATCTGTAAAATTGGATCATTTTCCTCAATAAATAAATTCCTCAATAAAGCATGAAGTATAATATTTTAGTCTCTTTTGTTTAATTGGGTTCTCTTTATCCACTTTTAGGACTTGTGTGAAAATATGTTTTAGTTACATAGATCAGAAAAAGACTCCGATTCAGATACAAGCATACACATTACGGAAACCAGTGGCAATTCTGAGAAGGGTGTAAGGCTTATACACTTCCCTTTCGTATCCCTGGCATGGTGCATTTAATAAAAATGAAGGGGACATCTCCTTTTTCTCAATATCTGCAATTACATATTGAAACTGGACCCTTTCTCTTCTACAACAATGAATGCCAGGGTGTAGCCTAACAGTGAACAATGGTATGCAAAGTCAGAGGTGCAAACATTCCTAGCAAGAAAATCCTAGGAGGCAGCGACAAAAAAAAAAAACCCAAACAAATATGACGTTGCCACACCAGCAAAGTAACAATTGTACTATGCAACATAAGTACAGTCCTGTCTGTAGTTCAGTTCAGTTCAGATGGTAGAACAGCAATAGAAATGCAGGAAAAAGGCAGAGAGAAGGAGCTTACCTGGGTGGCATACTGATAGGCGAACGAGGTTTAAGAGGCTTGTCCTTTTCTTCTTTCTTCTCACGTGGTTCCCTTAACGGCCGCTCTCTGGGTCTTCCTTCTTTCTCGTCTCGTTTCAGTCGGTCTCGCTCCCACTCTTCCTTTTTACGCAACCGCTCTTTTTCACGCTCCCGCTCTCGCTCCCTCTCACGCTCCCTCTGCCTGCGCTCTCGCTCACGGTGGTCTCGCTCACGCTCCCTCTCTCTGTGCCGCTCACGGGGATCTCTCTCTCGATCCTGAAACAAATACATTCACACATGCCTATTAAAATACGTATGCTCAAAGAGAAGACAGCGTTTACACAATTTAATCTGGGCACTGTTAAGCCATTAGTTTTCAGCCATCCACGCTCATACTTTTGCTAGAAGCAGAGCATTTGTTTTTTTTTTTTGGATGTATAAACTTACACTGTAGTGGTATGGCAGAGGGGTCTCTGTGTATTGCACTCTGAAGTTCTCATACTGGCCACCTCTCCAGAAAGCCTCCATTTCATAGTCATAATAAGGATCACCATATGGGTCACTGTAACACGGAGGGTTCAAACTATTCATAGTTGAAAGTAGAAGAGGGCTAAACTGTGATTTAAATTACATAATGTGAGACAATACTGTAGAAGTAGTAGCAGCATTGGTCATATAAAACCATTACTTTACAGTAATTTAAATTGGTCAACAAAATGCTTACCCATATACAGGGTCTCGGAATTCCACTTCACTGCAATGTGAAAAATGTAAAATAAGGAATGAAAATCATTCAGAGAATTTGAGAACATGGAAACATCTTGTGACGTAAACTAAATTTACTACACACCACTGCACAGCTTTCACACAAAAACAACAAAAAGAAAAAATGTTAAATATTTAACAGAACATGACATTATGTACAACCATGTCATGGAACTGGGGATTAAACAGGTTTGTCTACTGTCTAATGCACTTTGACCAAGTTTTGCTATGAAACTGACTAACACATTTCAGCCATTTACTAAATCAGACAAGTCAAGACAAGGTCTTAAATAATTGTTTAAATTTGGATAAAAAGTCTGTTATAAGTCTGTAGTTCGAGAAATAGCAGCTTTGCATGACCCTGGTGATCTCAAAAGTCCCGAACTAAAAAAATCATTTCAAGTGTTAAATATTTAGCTTATCAAGTGGTTAATTTTTTACTGAATCGATCAAAGGTCCAGTGTTTACAATAATTAAATCAATACCACTGGCTAAGTGAGACCTGCCAACACAGACTAAATTCAGTGGTTTCATACCCAGGATCTCTGATTTCCCTGGTAATGCGATAGCCTCGTTCCCTGAAGAAGTCGTTTTCTTTGTCGAATTCCCATTCATCTTCACCAATGGTAACATTGAAGCGTTTTTCCTCAAAGTCAGGCTCCTGTTCTTTTCGTATTGTGGCTTTCTTTAATACCTGAGGCAACCAAGGTGTTATATTAGCAGCAGCATCATCCCCCACACAATATTTATCACAATAAAATGAACTCCATAATTAACTCGCTACTCAACAACTTACGCTGAATAAAAAAGTGGATACACTGTTTGTACTATAAAATGATTTTACACAAACAGCAGCATTTTTAACATGATATCTCAAAAGAGCTAGATGGGGAAAAACCTAAAACCACTGCAAAAACTGCACAAATGGTTTGAACAGTTACAGAAAGTCCAGCGATCATCACTTAACAGATGATCAATACAATGGCTCTGAAATGCCCTGTAGGACATCTGATTAGGGTTTTCACAAAAAGTACCTCTTTGGCATGTCGGAGACCTCTTTCCCAGGCACTTTCCACAGGAGGCTCTGCGGGCAGGGGGGGAGGAGGCAACTCCTCTACAGGAGGAGCGGTCTATAGGAGAACCCAATGTCCACACACACACACACACTCTCTTACTTTCAGTCACTTTATACACAATAATTGGATAAAATTCATCCAACACATCTGTATTCACCAGGCAATAATTTGATTCTGTTCCGAATACAAATGAAAGGTTTATAGTTTATGCACTCATTCTAATAAGATAATGTTTCTACAGTAACAGCTCATTCACAAGGATGTGGTGGATGCGCCAAATATTCTAAGCATAATTATAAATGCTTTGTTAAATGGAGCATTTAACAAACTTAAAGACTATTTAACAAAGAGTAATGTATTACTGCGCAGAGCTCTCTCAAGTATCAAGGCTTTGTAACGATCAGTACATTTTCTGCCAGACAATTTCTTTACACTTTTTCCATCACCATAAAAATAATCTGAAAAAGAAAGAAAAGAAAATCGGGTGTGGGAGACTATTTATAAAGTAAACGATATGAAATTTGAAGTCTTGGACATTAAAGTAACTATACGTGATTAAAAACATGACACTATTACTCTTACTCTTATCAAAATTAATATTGTAACTTGCAGCTGTACATAGACAATTCTTCGATATTAACCCTATTAAAACAATACTCTGATTAAGAAACCACCATGTAAAAAGAATTCTCCTGTTTTAGTTGCATTATCAAAGTGCATTGCAGACATGTATACACCTTAATCACATTATTAATGTTGTGTGAGAGTTTTCACCACATTTTGTGACAGGACACGTACACACGTCAAGTGCTGAACTGTTTGACGGCAAACAAGAGAGCTTGGCTGCGTCCGTAACGGACGCATCCGATGGCTTCAAGCAGTCGTCTATTTGCATGTAGAGCATGACAAATAATTAACTGCACCTGAAGCATTTGTAAAATTAAAAATAACACACCCAAAACTGTATACGGTACCATAACGACGACGAACTGTATGTTGATACGTGAAATTCTGGAGGTACGTATTCTAAAAGCAACTAATGTAAACACCTTAAACACAATAGTGCCTTACTCAGAATAAGGTCAATAATTACATTATTGCTGTCCATGTAAAAGTACTCACTGTCTTTCTGCATGATAAACTATCTCCTGTTTAATTTGGATGCATTTCAGACAAAGCATTCTTGTAAACTTCTGGATTCATTCTGCTGCAATCATCATGAGTTACATCATCAATAAGGATTAGTGAGCCTGTTCCAGAAGTGGACATGCAATCCGAAACCATGACACTACCATGACATCATGTTTCACAGATGAGTGTGCATGTTTTGATTCATGAGCCGATCCTTTCTTTCACCAGCCTTCGGCTTTTCCATTACTTTGGTAGAGGTAAATCTTGGTTTCAGAACTTTTTGGTGCATCTCTGTATTTCTTTGAAAATTCCAATCTGGCTTTATTATTCTTTTTGCTGATGAGTGATTTACATCTTGTGATATGGCCTCTATATTTCTCCTCTCAAAGTCTTAATCGAATGGTGGATTGTGTTACAGTCTTCACAGGTGAAACTGAAGGCTAAAACCAAGAATAGATGTTTTTTACTGTTTAAACAATCAATCTAACCTGGGTACCTGGGTAACAAAAACCACCTGTCAGTCACATGCTTTTGCTCACCAACAAACTGGGTGGTCAGACAAAATGTGTTATCTTCTAGGTCATTTAATACATTTACATATAAATACCAGGGGAAAAAAGTCTTCTAATACTAATCTCAAACTTGGGCAGTGGTGGCTTGACCATACAAATCAGAAGGGTTGGGGGTTCAAGCCCCAGCACTGCCAGACTGCAACTTTTGGGCCCTTGAGCAAGGCCCTTAACCCTCTCTGCTCCAGGGGTGCTGCTGACCCTGCATTCTGACCCCAACTTCCTAACATGTTGGAACATGCGTAAATTTTTTCACCATGCTGTAATGTATATGTGACTAATCATCATCATACCATATGCCTTCAGTCTAAAGAAAAAACAAATGACCTTTCTGTTCCAGAAGCTTCGAACAGGACGGTACATTTAAAAAATTCTGTCCATGAGGTTAAAAAAATTAAATAAATAAAAAAAGTGCAGCTTTTGGTCCAAAACAAAAATGACCTGACATTATTGGCATGAGCTGCATGCAAATAAAGAGGTTTACTTTACACTGTGTGCGTGTTTTCAGCATAGCCAGTGATGTCGACCCATTGCCATGATCTCAAATTAAACCTGATAAACTGACATTTGTCTTACTTGTTAAGAATGCATACACAGCTGCAACCATTTGTTTTTACTTAATATTATCATGCATTAGGGGTTTATGAAGTTCAATTTATACTTAAAAAAATAATACTTAAAAACTTGTATTTGTAAGCACAGCACACTGAATTTAAATAATTTCATTCAAGCATTGTGGAAAAAAAAAAAAAAAATTTGACAGTCTTCCCACTGTCAAGTGGGTGGGGACAGTTATTTGATCATTCCACAACACCAGATTGCATACAACATAATTAAAATCAATTAGCTAGTAGTGCTCAATTTACATAGCATTATTATCCATTATCTGACAGAATCTATGTCATTATACTATAAATATATAATTATCGGGGAAGTACAGGCTACAAAGCACATCTCTATGACGCTTAAGACATAACTATTTGCGTCATTTTCATTGTCTGTGGATTTACTATCGACTGCTGAAATTAGCTTATCATGATGGCATTATCAGTGTGTAACGTAAACACGCCCGTTGCCTGGACATGAGGTGAAAAGAACTGTGGTGGTAATAACTTGCAATCGCATACCCAAGGGTTGGTGGGCATGAGTGGGTGAGGGCCTCCGCCTCCAGGAGGAGCTCCGTTTGGAGAAAAGGGGTCTGGCTTGGAGATGAGGGAATAGTTGCCTTTGTCGTTGACTCCTGGGTGGATAAATCTACAGATCATCCCCCAAGTGCAGTTACCTATCAGACACAGAAAAATCAGATTTCATTTTAATACCACTGTTCAGCTGAATGTTTAAAACTTGTAAAATACATGTTTAGAAAAGTTCAATCTTTCATGCAAATTTCACAGACCTTGAACCAAAATGAACAAGTCTACATTTCAGCAATCTCTGTACAATAGCGCCCCCTTGTGCACAGCCATTCCCACTCTCCACCAACCACACCACATTTCCAGTAGTACCTTGTATCTTATCCCATATTCATAATGTAAAAATACACAAAATTAAAATCTAATATGATATATATATGTGTCTCAAAACAATAAAATTATCTATACAGCAAAAATAACCACTGCCTGAACATGTAGTTTGGACTTCCATTTTCAATTGATTAAACCATTCAATATGAGAAAAGCACTAAAATAAAATCTTAATATTGAGAGTTTTAGTGTGTAGATTTTTTGGGACCCATTTTCCTGTAACGAAACAAAAGCTATGCATTAGAATGTAACAAGGTTACATTAAAAGATCTTGTATGGTAGTACTACTTGTATTGTTCTCCGCTTGACATATCACTTTGCTTGTATTTCCTCATTTGCAAGTCGCTTTGGATAAAAGTGTCTGCTAAATGAATAAATGTAACAAGATTGAGCGTGGTTGCCTTTCACTTGTGTGACTCTCAAGCCCAATCTGTTGTTAGCTTGTTGTGTGGTCAGAGGCAAATAGCTCTCTGTAGCTGTATAAATCCTGCATTCTCCACTACTGCTTGCACACCACTACTCGGATTCTCTACGACTGATTGCTTTAGCTTGGATTGAATCAGCAAGGAAAAGCTGTCTGAATACAACAAGAGTTTGCTGTGTGCGTATGTATATGGTGCTTCGGGTTTGTGTCAGTTTTTAGAGAGACACAAAGGATATTTGACCGGTATTAGAATCGGTGTATTGTACAGTACATACATATGGCATATTCAACACACTAATAAGTCGAGCTACAGCTCATTACCCGGCAATTCACTATTACTACACCCCAATTGACATGCTTTACAAGCAAAAATAATAGAACAAAATACTCCTTTCATTTGAATTTACAAGATTTTAAATCAGCAACTTCGGAACCTACCTTTCATAAAGAATCTGCATATAGGTCTGGGTCGGATTTTTCTGTCTGTGGGGTCCTTTACTTCACCTTCCTCAAGATCATCATCCTGAAACATACCAAAGAAATATGCAGTGAAATATCAGGTATCTTCGAGGAAATAAATGCTGATTTGGTTGTTCTAACACTATTCAGATTTCAAATAATTATGCATTTGAAAGAAAAAAAAAGGCATCCGAAGGTTCTAATTAGAATAATTCTCTTGCGCTCTCTCTCACACACATTTATATTATATTTTTATTGCGCAAAAAAAAGCTTATTGATTCTCGATTATGATGGGTTTTTTTTATTTTTTTATTAGAATGGACTTTGGAAAACGTAGACATGCAAAAAAAAAAAAAAAAAAAAAAAAGTAACAGCACCATCTACAGATGGGGTGCTTCTATAAACAGGTGGAATCAGGTGTGGCTCCTGCTTGATTGAAATGAAAACCTGCAGCCACACTGGCACTTTACAGTGAGTGGAAAAAAAAGTAATTGATCCCCTGCTGATTTTGTATGTTTGCCCACTGACGCAGAAATAATCAGTCTATAATTTTAATGGTAGGTTCATTTGAACAGTGAGAGACAGAATAACAAAAAAATCCAGAAAAACGCATGTAAAAAATGTTATAAATTGATTTACATTTTAATGAGGGATATAAGTATTTGACCCCCTCTCAATCAGAAAGATTTCTGGCTCCCAGGTTTCTTTTATACGGGTAACGAGCTGAGATTAGGAGCACACTCTTAAAGGGAGTGCTCCTAATCTCAGCTTGTTAACTGTATAAAAGACACCTGTCCACAGAAGCAATCAATCAATCAGATTCCAAACTCTCCACCATGGCCAAGACCAAAGCTCTCCAAGGAGCTCTCCAAAACCAAAGCTCTCCAAGGATGTCAGGAACAAGATTGTAGACCTACACAAGTCTGGAATGGGCTACAAGACCATTGACAAGCAGCTTGGTGAGAAGGTGACAACAGTTGGTGCGATTATTCTCAAATGGAAGAAACACAAAAGAACCGTCAATCTCCCTCGGCCTGGGGCTCCATGCAAGATCTCACCTCGTGGAGTTGCAATGATCATGAGAACAGTGAAGAATCAGCCCAGAACTACATGGGAGGATCTTGTCAATGATCTCAAGGCAGCTGGGACCATAGTCACCAAGAAAACAATTGGTAACACACTACGCTGTGAAGGACTGAAATCCTGCAGCGCCCGCAAGGTCCCCCTGCTCAAGAAAGCACATATACATGCCCGTCTGAAGTTTTGCAATGAACATGTGAATGATTCAGAGGACAACTGGGTGAAAGTGTTGTGGTCAGATGAGACCAAAATGGAGCTCTTTGGCATCAACTCAACTCGCCGTGTTTGGAGGAGGAGGAATGCTGCCTATGACCCCAAGAACACCATCCCCACCGTCAAACATGGGGGTGGAAACATTATGCTTTGGGGGTGTTTTTCTGCTAAGGGGACAGGACGACTTCACCGCATCAAAGGGACGATGGACGGGATATGTACTGTCAAATCTTGGGTGAGAACCTCCTTCACTCAGCCAGGGCATTGAAAATGGGTCGTGGATAGGTATTCCAGCATGACAATGACCCAAAACACACGGCCAAGGCAACAAAGGAGTGGCTCAAGAAGAAGCACATTAAGGTCCTGGAGTGGCCTAGCCAGTCTTCAGACCTTAATCCCATAGAAAAATCTGTGGAGGGAGCTGAAGTTTCGAGTTGTGATTGCCAACAAGGGTTTTGCCACCAAGTACTAAGCCATGTTTTGCAGAGGGGGTCAAATACTTATTTCCCTCACTAAAAAGCAAATCAATTTATAACATTTTTGACATGTGTTTTTCTGGATTTTTTTGTTGTTATTCTGTCTCTCAATGTTCAAATAAATCTACCAGTAAAATTATAGAGTGATCATTTCTTCGTCAGGGCAAACGTACAAAATCAGCAGTACAAAATACTTCTCTCACTGTAAGATGGGACACTACTGATCTATAGCAAATAATGCAAAGAATGGTTCTTCTAAATAAAGAATATTTAAAGAATGTACATGATAAAAAAATTTGCACTGTTTGCTGTAGATGGTGCCATTACTATTTTTGCACAATGTTCGAAACCCTTCTTTCTCTACACAGAAAATGGTAAATGGTCTGCACTTAGCGGTTCTACAAAGCACTTTACATTGGTTCTCATTCACCCATTCACACACAACTGTAGCAGAGCTGCCATGCAAGGTGATAGCTCGACACCGGGAGCAACTTGGGGTTCAGTGTCTTGGACACTGGACGTGGAGTCATGTGGGCCGGGAATCGAACTGCCAACCCTATGGTTTATGGACAACCCGCTCTAATACCGAGCCACAATCCCCCATCTATGGACCATGTCTTTCGTGACATGAAATGCTATCGCAACTGAAAAGTCAACTTGGGTTATTCTTCAGTGTGATGTGAAATCTACGTGGCTGCAAACAGTATCAAATACAGCAGAAAAATACACATCACTCATCTGAGATAGTTGCCTAGCTTGATGCTAACAAAAGACGAACGTGGTGGTGTCAAATTTCCCACTTCCGTTGAATATGCCGAGGTCGAAAATTACGTAATTACCATTTAGGATGCGTTACATTTTACATAAACTTCATCTGACTCTTCAAACCAATACCAATTCCATATCTCTGAAGCGATATTTGAACCTTCCTTTGCGATGAGCTCAGTCTTAGGTGAAGTGCCACCTGTTGCATTGCTGTTTATTTTGACATTTGTTTTTACACCCAAGTATGCAGAGTTTGGAAGTAGTGCAGGCTGTAAGGTGCATATATCAGGTTATGAAGGCTGTGCTTTTCCTTTGAATTGGTAAAAATTTTAAAAATGGTATTAATGGGTGTTTTAATAAAACTTTGAGATCTTTGAAAATTGCATTAAAACATTCAACCAAATTAAGCATGAAATTCACCTAGCACTACATTGACCCTATTTGGATCAAGTCCAAAATCTAATCAGTTTATCTTTTGGTTGCAATAATAATTCCATACAATTTTAAAAACATTCATTCCAACAATTCTGTGATACTGTGACAACGAGAATCTCAGATGGAGACACATAATAGATAGATATATCCAGAAAACATAATACCTGCACGAGCTAACCAAAGAGACAAAACAACAACATTGTCATGTGCGGAACCACATTTTCTATCAGATCTGCTCCTCTGTCTGCACAATCAAGTATAGGACTTTACAGCATGTGACTAACAAGTCAAATGAAAGACAGACCGGCATCGACTCATCTTTATCAAATCTTCAACTGGCCAGTTTCACTGATCTAGAGCACGTGGCAGCCTCAGATTCCAGTTCTTGACTAACAGTAGTCCATCGACCTCAAGGTTCGACATGTTCTCAGATGCATTTCTGCTCACCATAGATGTAAAGAGTGGCTATTTTAGATATCAGAACAGCAAACTTAGAGGAGGTGAAAAAGGTGACGTGTTTACAAATAAAATCCTGGGTGTCTTGCGGCATCCTCCCTATAAGAAAATTTTTGTGATTTTAACATGTAAACGAAGCATTCTGGTGCACTCTGACAAGAAAATAAAGGGAAATTACAACATGTGCTTCATTTGAACTTCTTGGCATACCAGCCATCTTGGCTTGGCAGTGTGCCAAGAGGGCATGACCAAGTGTGCCAATTGTCGCATGGCCCGCTTTGTCAAAAAAATAAAATAATTAAATACTGTGACATTGGGAATCTGTGCTGGACTCCCTTAACCTTCTTTTAGCCTCAACCTTCAGCCAGAAACAGCTCCATCTGCACCTCAGCCCTGACTCAAGCTGTGCTTTATAAATAGCATCTTCCTCTTTAAACTCGCTCATTCTGAAAAAGAACTGTCCAGATACAAGATGACTTCAGAGCTCTTTTTTTCATCAACATAAAAGTTTGTTAAGGCTGATCCTAACTGCATCCATCGACTTTAAATAATCTGCCATAGATGTTGTTGTGGTTTAAAGAAAAGACTCCAGCACACGTGCTGATCAGAAAATACTAGAGAAAGCCTCTGCCCCACACGACACCTGCAGCAGCAGCTAATTACGTGATATACAGTGGCAAGAAAAAGTATGGGAACCCTTTGAAAAAAATAAATTTGTCACAAAATGTAATCTGATCTTCATCTAAGTCAAGGGTATTGACAAATATAATGTGCCTAAAAGAATAACACACAAAAAAACTGATCTTTCGTTTCTTTATTGAGAAAAACAAACAAAAAAAAAACTCATAGTGCTTATGGAAAAAGTATAAAGCTATTCAGAAAACCATGAAATTCCAAAAGGTTCACATACTATTTCTTGCCACTGTGTGTGTGTGTGTGTATATATATATATATATATATATATATATATATATATATATATATATATATATATATATTGCGATTTTGACGGCCCAGGATTAAATGAACATGATCGACTGCGATAAAAATAAAAGCCTGTCCTCCGCTAAAGATCAAATCAAGCGCTTCCTACACTTACAGCCAATCACAGAGCAGCGCAGAGGTGACGTCATTTTGTAGTGCCAAAACCCAGAAACAGCGGTAGCATTTTAGTGCTTGAGCTGCCAGTTTCGCTGCGAGGGAAAATCATGACATTAACATGCCGCTAAATGGAACTACAGAGGTTGTCGGGGACATTAAACGTCATCACGCTGAACACGGAAAAGACTTTGCTGATAAACTCAAGTCCTTATGATGACAAGTAAATCTGTACATCAACTTCCAACAACTTACATCTTCAACTTCCTGATCTCACAACCGCCATCTTTTATTGATCCCGCAAAATGAGCTGAACTTTCATAGAAGCGTCGGGCGGAGTAAATTAATAATAATGCTAACGCTACAAGGTGGGTTTAATTCAAACTTCTTTATTGAATAAATCCTCACCGATCATAATCAAAATTAGCAACTGTTCAGAAGGAGTATGCTGCTGCTCTCCTTCACGCTCTTCCTTAACTCAAATACATAGTGTATTCACTTCATTTAAACTCTGGGTTGCCAGATATCACTAGAAAAGTCAGGTCCAGTTTCCATGTTTTGATTTAATCCCCCAATACACAATATTATCAGCAGACATGGCAACACTGTACTAAGGGAACCCATCTAAAAGGAACAACTGATAAACCAACAAACAGAAAACTAATAAAATGTAAAGACAGAAAATGTGCTTAGTTATAAATAAATCATTTAAAATAAAAAATAGATATAATAACTTATAATCCATAAAATGATAAAAGAAATAATATTTAATTACCATTTTGCTTTTACTATCAATTTGACATTAACCTTAGTTCGCTATTTCATTAGAAGGCTATTAGCCTTTTTCCTAATATGGATCATGCTTGTGTTAATCTACTTTTAATTAGGACTCTTTATTGTTTAAGATATTTAAAAATAAATATTTTATGCTGTTTGTTTATGAATTATCCAACAGTATTTCTCATTGCTATTATTTTAACTCAATTAACAGTGACCATGAGCAGAGAGCTTACATTTAACTATTTATGACAGACCTCCTGATTAAAACTTCCCACCACTATGTGAGATTCAAAGCCTATTTCAGAGTGGACAAAGAGAAAGGATAAAGCGGTATGGTTGGTTCTTGTTACATGACCTGCGGTGCACTTGCGGAACTCAGAAAAATTATGATTTTCCATCTTGAAAAATGAGCGTGTCGTACAGCATGAGCTGTGGTGCAGTGAAAATGAGATTAACGTAACATTATTAAGAATAATGAATATATATTAATTACCGTAATTCTCAGACTATTGAGCGCACCTGAATATAAGCCGCACCCGCTAATTTTAAGAAGAAAAATTTTGTACATGTATAGGCCGCACTTGTCTATAAGCCGCAGGTGTCCACGTTGTAACTGTCACAATTCGTGATGTAAACGAAGCAGGACAGATGCTAGTGCAGTTAGGATGAGAGCTTTTATTGAAACAGAGGAGAGCAGACTCGAGAGAAACAAGAACCATGACCAACTCAATGAACTAAGCTAACTAAACCAACTAACCTAAACATTAACTATGACATGAAACAAAGACTCTATATCTATACTCTATAAACCACTTCTACATCTATATTCTAAACTAAGTCTATACAACTCTAAGCTATACTATCCACTACTAGGCTATAAGCTATGCTACAAGCTGCTATGCTATAAGCTTCTAGGCTATTAGCTATGCTATAAGCTAAGCTATAAGCTATGCTATAAGCTAACTGGCCTTGACATGAACTCAGACATGGCTCGGAAACATGAACAAGAACTAAGACACATGGCATGAACAAAGACTAACTATATTCACCATCTAATTCTAACTCTATATCTAATTACCCGCGTTGTGTGTGTCATGGCTCCCGGTATATATACACACACCAGCCAAACTGCTAACAGCTGCGGGTAATACCAAAACACACATGACTCGACAAGACGGGGCGGAGACACGACGTCAACCAATATGCATTTCTTCGTGTGTTTTCCCTGATGAGGGGGTGTGCACGAAGCGCAAAACGACTGATCTGAAGAACGTAGTGTGAGTGCATTAGATTTAATTCGAACAGTTTCATTGGTCCACTGTGACCGGTTGGGTAATTTCATTTGTTCGATGTGACGAGGGTAAATGTTTTGGCGGCATGAAAGCCGTTAGCCCGTAAAAATCCTTAAATTAGCCGCGTCATTGTTTAAGCTGCAGTGTTCAAAGCGTGTGGAAAAAGTAGCGGCTTATAGTCCGGAAATTACGGTATTTAAAGAATATGTTTGTGCAGTGGGCTAGCCTAACATCAGGGGATCGGTTTGGCATAGCCACAATTTCTTTCTAATTTAACCTCTAAAACATACATCAATATAATGTCAGGACACTTACGTCAATCTCTCCTTCATCAATCTCGCCATCATCTTCATCTTTCTTTTTATCACGAAAAGACTCCCTCCTACCCCTCTCTTGGCCTCTTGACTCTTCAGATTTTTTACACTGAGCATCAGGAGGCAAGATCAGTTTCCTCTCCTTCTTCCTCTTCTTCTCCTCTTCATCTTTTTCCTCCTCATCTTCATCCCCATCCTCTGTGGCAGGCACCTTCTCCGCATCCTCTTCCTCTGGCACGGCTGTGCTAGGCTCCTCTGGCACTTCCTCATCATAGTCGAGCTCATGCTCGTCCAAATCTCTGGACACGGAGGGCGAATCCTGCTTAAGATCGCTGACTACCATTAGCCTCCTTTGTCTCCTTTCCTCATCATCATCGTCCTCTTCATCCAGATCTTGGCGACACAAGCTGGACCTGGTGGTCACCTCTGCTCCATCATCTTCATCTTCCTGCCCGATATCTACCTGCTCTCCATCAGCAGGGGTGAACGGTCGGTCCAGCTCTGGCTCTGGGGAATCAGGGTCTGGGGATCTGGGTGTCTCCAGGATCTCTTCCTCTCCTGGTTCAACTGAGCGGTTCATGCGTTGCCTGCATTCCAGCGTGGCACTCTCCAGCAGGTGGACCCTTCCACCTCTATCCATTCTGTCATCTTCTAGATCAGAAATGTCCTCTTGAGCCCCGCCAACCAACTCGGCCTGTTCTTCATCATCAAAATCGGAGTCTGCGTCTCCTTCTTCTCCATCATTCAGTAACTCGCTATCGGAAACCCCGTTGCCTTCCTCTGCAGGGGACTCCGGCGACTCCAGAAGTTCACTGTCAGAGAAGCCTTTTTCCTCCTCATCAGGGGATTGTGGAGACTGAGTGGGGCTCTCAGGGGTATCCATCAGTACACAACCTGCCATTAATAATATTCAAAAATATGCAATTAGTTTCTCTCCCTCTCTCTCTCACACACACACAAACACAGAATAAACTCCCCGCATGATTAACTTATAATGGGCTGGTTTTTCTGAACAGTGTTTAGAGGTTGGCAATTTTCAGTCTGATTGCTGCAAGCAAGATTTATTTAAACCCTTGAAAGAAATCTACCCAGAATGACCTGCACATTAATCTTTATAAATAAGAAATGATCTTCAATGGCATACAATATTTATTTTGTAAGGAGGCTTTATTTTTAGTTTAAACAACATTTTCGTCTGTTTTCACTTTAGTTAACAGTTTCCTACATGTCATTCAACTACCTGCTGATTGTGGCACCAGTGGGATTTAGCCCGTGCCTCATCTAGGCCAAAAGAAAGCTTTCCTCTTTTAGTATGTCCAGCTCACTTGCCTCCTCATCTGTACAATCTGCTCAAACAGATCAGGTTCCAAAGCTTCAACTTTTATGCTAATATCACTGTCAACACCATCATGCTCAACATCATGTACAGTCATGTGAAAAAATAAGTACACCCTATGGAAATTGTTGGCTTTTTTGACATATTTGGACAAGCAAACATTTGATTATTTTTGAAACAGTGCCGGTTTATGAAGTCGATATACTTCTACAAAACCACAAGGATAATTTGATTTTTCAATAATTTATTCAATAAATCTATCGATAGTTTCTGAGGAAAAAGTAAGTACACCCATGGCCTCAGAAGCTAGTATTGCCCCCTTTAGCAGAAATAACTTCTTGTAAGCGTTTTGCATAATTGTCCACCAGTCTCTGACATCGGCTTGCTGGAATTTTTTAAACCAATCTCCCATGCAATATTCTTTCAGTTGGAAGATATTTGAGGGTTTTCTTGTATGTTCGGCTGTTTCAAATCCACCCACAACCTTTCAATGGGATTCAAATACAGGCTTTGACTAGGACATTCCACAACCCCCCATTTCTTTTGGAGCCATCCCTTGGTGGATTTGCTAGTGTGCTTAGGACCATTACCCTGATGAAAGCTCCACTTTTGGTTCAACTTCTAGACATATGGCCTCACATTATCTTCAAGCACGCTTTGATATGAATTCAAAGTTGAATCAATGAACACAAGCTGTCCAGTTCCTGAGGCAGTGAAGTAACCCCAAACCATAACATTTCCACCACAGTGTTTCACAGTTGGTATGAGGTGATTCTCCTGAAAAGCGGTCTTTGGTCTGCACCAAACATGTCTGCCGTTACTGTGGCCAAACAACTCTATATTTAATTCATCTGTCCAGAGAACATTATTCCAAAAGGCCTGGTCTTTGCCTATGTGCTTATTGGCAAACTGTAGTCTGGCAAAAAGACTTTTTCCTGGCATGCCTCACATACAGTTAAAATTTGTGAAATCTCTTTCTGATTGTAGAAGCATGCACTTTGACACCATCATCTGAAAGACTTACTAGTAGATCCTATGATGAAATTTTGGGGTGCTTGGAGACGACTTTTTTCATCAGACGGACTGCTCTTGGGCCGAACTTGCTGGGACAGCCAGTCCTGAACAAATTGGCAGTCGTTAGAAATCTGCACCATTTGTTGATTATTTTCCTTACAGTGGAATGACGTATTTCAGATAAATTAGAGATCTTTTTAAATCCATTGCCAGACTCCTATGCATCCACAACCTTTTTTTCCCTGAAGGCCTAACCGAACTCTTTAGATCTTGGCATGATGGCATCACACACCTCAATAACAAAGGGAACACCAGACACTAGATATGAGAGGGATATAAATAAGACCGGTTCCACCTGCACTCCCTAAGCAGGTTCTAATCACTGCCACCCCATCTTCAACACCTGACTCTAATTGTATGGATTTGAAAGTGTGATAAATGTAGGGGTGTACTAACTTTTTCCACATGAACAATCAGGTTTTTTGTTCATTTAAAATGTAAAAATTACCACAAAATGACAATATTGTGTGTCATTCGATAGAATGCATCAACTTTATTAATAGGCACTGTTTCAAAGACGATCAAATGTTTGCTTGTCCAAAAATGTCAGAGCATACCTATTCTTCCACAGAGCATACCTATTATTATTATTATTTTTTACACGACTATACATCACTAACTAGCCGAACCAAGTTAATCTACCGTTATTCCTCATAACGTTGCAGTATATCTGCACTGCAGTCTGGAACGTCGAGTCCAGCATTTTGGCGTTGGTGGTGCTTCTTCTGGATCTCTCATTAACAAAATATTGAACATCACTGGAAAATGCTGAGTGAGAGAGAGGTCGCTTTTGGTCGTTTGTTCTTGGGACCAAACAGCAAAACCGGACTGCTATCCCTCATGCTTAAGCCTGTTGAAATAGTTTCTCCCATTAAACACCACCATATCACCGTCACCCTCACCTTCACACCTGCGACGTTCTAACAGGAATGACTAAAATACTGCACCAACCTGCAAATGAACACAGGAACCACGAACACTTTACACAGAGACGTGTTTCAGGGACATTTACTGAGCGGTGGGTTTAAGGGTTGCCACAAGAGCATTTGAAAATCAATCAATCCGAGTGTTTGAATAAACATGGGCTCAGGAAGAACAGGTTATTGTATTCCAAATGCGTTCTAGCAGAAAAATCCTATCACCTACCATTGTTAAGACAGGACAGTGTTTACATGAAAGATGAACGTGTCAACACAAAACAGTAACGTTACTGCAAACACAGATATAAACACTATATGCTTAACCTAAGCAAGATGTGGTTTTAAATACAATTTCAAAAATAAAATCAACAACCTTAAGTGAAATTATGCGTGACCCTGATATGTTACCGTTAGCTTGTTAGCGAACAAGCCAGCTAATGAGCTATCCGCATCCAGAAACGCCCAACTTCACACAATGCATACTTTTTTGCAAGACAGAGATAATTGTGTAGCAATCATTTGGAATGAGGTTACCTGCTAGGTTTTATGGCAAGTGACATGAGATGGACGACCAAAACGTCAATTTTCAAGCTAGCCGACTAGCTGGCTAGCTGAGTTAGCTTATTTGCCAATGAGGAGCCGTCTGTCGTTTCTCTGGCGGTGAAGTAGCTTAGCTGGCTAGCCCGCAGCAGCAGGCCCGAACGCGGCCCGCACTTTATTACGGGCGACAGCATGGATAAAAACCGAAAATTAACGTCAAACTACGTTCATTAAAGAACCGAAAAGAAACTCTTTGGCGTTAGTAGTGGTGTTTAGGTCTTTCTGCCGAGCGGGAGCTGCGCTCCTCTGATCCGAACTGGCCAGCTTCATTACCCACAACAATAAAGCGTACTTTCACCCAGAAAAGAAAAAAAAAACCCTGAGAACGCTTAAAACACATTCGGTCACCTTTCAAACCACAGCGTCTTGGAGACACGGTCTCGGTGTTGGGAGTTTACCCGGTCTGTCTCCCTCAGTGGCGATATCTAAACGATATCTTTGACGATTTTCTAAATTTTCTTTAGCGGAGAAACGCACAAGCCCTGCACGGCACCGTGAGAGCAGCCATAACTCTGACGTCATCAAAACCCGACATGGGCCCGGAAGACTAACAAAACAGAACATTGTTATAAACGGTGGCTATAGTTTTTTGTTTGTTTTAGTTGAGAATGTTTTCGATGTATTTTTATTTGTGTAAAATGCTGTAAAAGAACAACATATTCCTCACTAATGGAATACCCAGGTTTTGCAAGGGGGCAGCACTTTGGCAGAGCATTGCCACTAGTGGGCGCAATTACAATAAAAGCGTCTGCCCATTTATTTTTATTTATTTGATTTATTTGATTATTTTCCTTTTAGTCCTATCATACTTCTAAGCCCTTTCACTTCCCAATGCTTCACATGAATATTATGCCTTCTGAAAAATATACATTGTTTGAAATGGGTATAAACAGCCATGCTTGATTTCTGAAACTGTTTATTTATCATTTTAACATTTTACGTTTCACACTCCTGCAGGAATTTATCATGTAAATACACTGTATAGCGTATAAAAAATAAATAAATAAATAAAAACACGGAGTAATTGAGTTGTACCACTAGGGGGCGTGATTGAAAAGAAAGCGTCGGTTCATTCATTTTTTATTGAGCAATAATGGTTAAAAGGGCGCATTTTGTCAGCGCCTGTGCTGTCTCCTAGATGAATATTATTTCCGACCTCGATAAATACTACAGATATTTCATACATAGCTGGGTTTTTAAAGCCGAAACAGCAGGAAAGAGGCGCTTTGAACAGAGTGCATGGAATCTGAACATAAAAAAAGAAGCAAATGGTAAGATGCATTATTTACTGAAGCATTTTGAAGTTGGTTGTCTATAAGAATTATTTAACTGGCTTAAACGTAGTGTTACTTTTTTTTTTTTTTTTATTTTATTAATATCCTACTCCTTGTATGTCTTGTGTAGCGACGTAGACATTTTTAGTTTGGATTAACTACAGGTCTTAGAAGCTTCTGATACTGACTTGAGATGTTAAAAAGAGTTCAAGTTTATTATGGATTAATTACGACTTGAGAGTTGCTTACCTTAAAGGTAGTTGTACTTAAATAATTATGAGGAGCACAGTGTTGTGCTTAATATAAATTACAAATATTATACTAGATCTATTTAATTCTGCACAAGAGAACACTGAGAACAACTGTTGTACTGTAATTGCAACCGTTTGTGTATCAGGCATTTACAACATGTTAAAACCACGTGGTTAATTTATAATAACAAATTATGACTGTTGTAATTCATTCCTAATGTGATATGTGTAAGTGAGCAGCAATTTAAAAAAAAAAGCATTCAAATTTCAAACCTGCTTTAATATCATGTATGTTCTAGTGAACACAGAAGTGACAGCACAAAGAACACACACACACACACAGAGAGAGAGAGAGAGAGAGAGAGAGAGAGAGAGAGAGAAAGAGAGAGAGAGAGAGAGAGAGAGAGAGAGAGAGAGAGAGAGAGCGCTCAGCTGAGTGATTGACAGGTTAATTCATATCACAGTCTCTCATCAACATGCTGGGTTCTCACCATCAATTTTAGTCTCTGTACTCACTAGCTTAATGAGTTCATTTAACATCTGGGATTTAATAACAAATGCTAGTGTAACTGTTCATATCTAAAAATAATCTGGTGTTAATTATCTAACTTGAACATAAAATGTGTTGTTGGTTTTTTCTCTTTGACATGTCCCTCTCATTAAAAGTATATCATTAATTAGGTAAGTATTAATTGGTGTAGTAAAATATGTCAAAATAAGTCCAGCCTTAGTCTTGCAGTTTTGTAACAGAACAGGGCTGAAGGTTAATCTACACACAGGGGTTTGGGTTGAGCTGCCTTTTATTAACTAATATTTGTTATACAAGACCGAGGCAGCAGACAGGAGCAACAGATGACAAGCTGCTAGTGCACATTAACAAGTCCAAATTAGGTTTGTTTTCTTTCTTTAAAAAAAAAAAACCCAACAACATCAGAGTAAATTTCAACATCATAATTTTCAGTCCTTTTGTTTCCCAGGGCTTTTATAGGAACTTCATGTCTTCTGAAATACACACTATGTAAAAGAGTACAAATAGTTTGAAACAACTGTGCTTGGTTTTTTGCAGCTATAGTGTAGTGGTGACTTTATGATTTTGAAATTTTTCGTTCTGCAGCCCTAGACGGTGTCATTTCTACAGGAACTTATTGTGTATATAGAGAACAACAAAGTAGTTATTGAGGGAAGGGAAGAGAGAGAGAGAGAGAGAGAGAGAGAGAGAGAGAGAGAGAGAGAGAGAGAGAGAGAGAGCGAGAGAGAGAGACTTTTGACTCTTTTAATCAGTACTGTTTCAGAATGCTGTGAGTCAGAACAGTTATATGCACAGGATTTATCTACTAGTGCCAGAGTTGATGGACCTGCACAGTTATTGAGTGATTAACACAGGGCTGTGAAATCCTCTTAACAGTATTGGAGATTGGCATTTTGCCCACTGACTACTGAAATCTCTATTTTCAGGGGGATTGATTGGATGGACAATTGCATTAAGCAGCAATTAAAAGGTGTACAGGAAATTAAATGTCATGCCACTAATGCAAATATGACTATTTAACCAAGACGAACAGAAGAGCACTTAACATTCTGATCATAAGCACATAAACAAACCAAGACTTTAAGTTACATCCACACTATTCACACCTTTATCCCCCTACCTGCTATATTTTACTTTACATTCCATTTCATGTTTCATTTTTGCATCTTAAAAATTCATATTATTCCCTAGTACACACCCACGCAAACATACACACTCACAGAAGCCCCAAGAAAACATGGCGGAAAACATGAGCTCCAAAATGGACAGTAGCTCTGTGTCCAACATCTCCCTTCTGGGCCAGGGAGACTCTGTGTCCAACTCAGTGGAGTATAAGACTGTGTCCGTGTTTCTGGTGGTTCTGGTATGTGGTGTGGGAATTGTTGGCAACATCATGGTGGTCCTGGTGGTCCTTACCACCCGACACATGCGAACACCCACCAACTGCTACTTGGTGAGCCTCGCTGTGGCTGACCTGACAGTGCTGGTGGCGGCTGGGCTGCCCAACATCTCCGAGAGCCTGATGGCTAGCTGGGTGTATGGGCAAGTCGGCTGTCTGGGCATTACCTACCTCCAGTACCTGGGCATCAACGTATCCTCCTGCTCCATCACAGCCTTCACAGTGGAGAGGTAGGGAGACAGTTAGTGCCAAGTGAAAGCACTGTGATCATGAAGATTTAATGCTTACACTAAACTAAAATTAAACACATATGCCATCAAAGGTCTAGAGCTCATTTGTCCTTGCAAATGTCATAGTTAATCTGCTGTGGTATTTATTCAGTTTGGACAAGTTTTGAGTTATTATCTTTATTCAGAATAAGGTCAGAGGTGGACAGATAATAAGGTGTAATACATTCACTTTATTCAGTTTAACATGAGTGAATTTATCCAGGCAAACAAATGTGGTATAATAAGTCAACTGTAATGAATTGATATTCTCATCTTGTTCTCTCTTCCTGTCTCAGATACATAGCCATCTGTCATCCAATGAGGGCTCATACGGTGTGTACGGTCTCCAGGGCCAAGCGTATCATTGCAGGGGTGTGGGCTTTCACCTGTGTCTACTGCATGCTTTGGCTCTTCCTGGTGGACATCCAAGTGAACAGCGATGGACGCGTCCAGTGTGGCTATCGTGTCTCTCGAGACCTCTACCTGCCCATATACCTCATTGATTTCACCATTTTTTACGTCATTCCACTGCTGCTAGCCATTGTCCTGTATGGTCTCATCGCACGAATCCTTTACCTGAACCCACTGTCAGACCCACCGGATTCAGGCACCATCACAGCCCCTACCTTCAGGAAAAGCTGCAAAGAACCTGCAGATTCAAGCAAAGGAGGTCGCCAAGGACGACCAAAAAGTGCACTCTCATCTCGGAAGCAGGTGTGTGTCTCTCTCCTATGTCTTTTATATTTATTCCCTTCTCCAGTTAATCTGTCACACTTGAGCTGAATCTGTTTATGTATGTATGTGTGTGTGTGTGTGTGTGGTTTTGTTTTTTATTTAACCACTGATGTATTGATTCATACAAATGTAAATCAGAGAATAGAAAAACAAATTCAAAACCAGAAAAGCAAATCTGAAATCACGACAGCAAACCAGAAAAGACATCGCTGAGTACAAAAATAGTGGAACACAATGAACCGTGCATGATTGTCACTGATTCATAATTTCTGCGACTCAGACTATTGCACATGATAACCGATCAATGACAAGAGTGTATTTGTATTCTCAGATTAGTGTTCTCATTGCCTTTGGGTTTGGTATTGTGCTTATTTTTGTGTACTTGCTGTTTCACGTTTGGATAATTGTTGAATTTTTGGTTTGTTTAATTTGTTTTGCACTTTAGTGCTATCCTCATGGTAAAATGCCATTTGTCGTACTGAGACATCACAAATAGTACATAATTGGTTAATCACAACTATTTGAGCTGAGCAGGAATACTTCAAGGTTATTTCTGAGTCTATAATGTTTTCTTATAAATAAATATAAACGGTAAATATTACAGCTGTTCTTAGTTAATTTTAAATTTGTGCTATATTTATGTACATGGTTTATAATTGCATATATTAGTCTTCTAGTATACTTCTTAGAACCACAAAAAGGTTCTTTGTTTTGTCCCCTGGCAGAACCCTTAAAGGTTCTCCTCTATGTGAAAGTCTATATAGTTCAGTATTATTTTTGTTTAATATAAAATGTATTATTTGGGCCATGTCTTACTTAGATTTTTTTTCAGTGTTTGTGCTTTACTAAACTACTGTTATATTTTTATATTTGGTATACATTTTTCATACTGTAGTATAAAAGTGGCATAAACAACAAAAGAGAACATGTAAACATGAAACACTGTTCTGTTTATGACAATCATCAGCCAAAAATATCATAGTGTGATGTCTCCAGCTGTACTAAATTCATCAAAAGAGCTCTTTGTCTTGTATTGCCTCTACCCAAGGGATTCCTAAAGGGCAAACACAGGACAACACTACCTGTAGCAGCCTATCACACACCTAGCTTTTCCTATGACAGAACATAGTTTAAATATCACCATGTGCAGGAGAATACCTGTTAGTATATTCCTTAGCTACAAATGTCTGTAAAATGTTTTAGAAAAGTTTTCCTATAAATCTTAATTTATCACTCTCATTACTACTTTAAAGACTAAGACAGTTTTTATTATATGGTCTTAGAGAATGAATACTTGAGCTCTCCCTGTTTTTTTCTGAACACTCAGTAATTGAATGACTCTACACATGTAGAAAATTGTACAGAGATGATTGAGCATAGTTGGTTGCTATGGATAAATACTAATAGAAAATGAATTATTTAATAATCATATCAATGCAATGCAAATGAGTGCAGTGGATATGTTATTATAGGACGAGCAGGCCAGAGCTATAGAACTACGAGGTTTCTGAGGTCCAGACCTCATTAGGTTTAGAAGCATTTTTTTTACCTCCCAATTTTGCCTACACCAGTTATTAAATTCAGTATGGAAACATCCTAATTATGAAATGACAGAAAGTGGCCTACTCTGTGGAAAAAACCTGCATTCCAAGACCCAATCAGCAGTGATGACTGGTTCTGAACTGACCTCAGAGCAGCACTTTGCCATAGATTTGCCCATGGATTTAATCACCTATTATGTTTAGAGGAGGCGGAGGACGAAAATAAGGATGAGCACAAGTGCAAAGGAAGAGAGAAAAATTGTTAAACTGCAAACCAATATATTTAGCTCAGTAAAATGAAATAGACTAAGTTGAGTAGTACGGAAGTATAACATAACAGAGATTAGAAATTGGTATAGTATACATTCTTCATTTTTGCAATGTGGACCTCACAAATGTTTTTCGGCCCTGGAGATCACCCTGGGTTCCAGTTCTAATTTGCCATACATGATTGTACCATATGTCTCAAGTTTAAAATGACAGCCATTACAATCTAACAGGAAAGGTCTCAGGAGGAGAGAGACATGATCGAATAGATTACAAAGCTGTTCTTATGTAGTTATACCCAGCCCCCTTTCTGAAAGGCTGAACCACTCGGATGATTCAGAGATTCATTTACAAATACCTCTGACAAAACATATAATTTAAGTTGTCCTACAAAATATGTGATTCACTTAAACCTATCCTGACTTCTCCAACACCTGCCATTAGTCTTCAGTTATAAGTGAATTCCAAGTAAACAAGTTTTCTGTACTTTTTTTAGTTCACAGTAACAGGTAGCCATTATTGTCCATAATAACTGTGCATATGATCCAGATTCAGTAAATAGAGGTTACAGGCTGAAAAACACTGCATTGTTTCATTTAATATGGTGATTAGTGTCATACTAACAACAGAAACAAAGGTCTGACTATATATGATGCATTTATTTATCTCCCAACAATTGTCCATATTGTATTTTGTTGGCTTTGCATCCATTTTCTCAAACAAGAACAGCTCACACACAAATACATACTGTGCGTACACGCTGGTTTTTCTATCTTTGTGAGGACGAAGTGTAAACAAGCCTAATCAGTCTACTGTATACACCTAATCAGTCCCTCCAGGACTTTGCGATTGCAGCAATTAATACAAAATCAAGGAAACTCCGCAATATTAGCAGGAGCTTGCAATTTGTCAAAATGACCTCATATTTTCAGCAGATTTGGACCAAAACGAATCACAGAAAAACTCCTGTACGAGGTGCATAATCCCAACACTTACAATAGTAACCAAAAATAATATTTGAGACCTTTTAGTTTTACAAATACAAGTTACTGAAAAGCTACATGTTTTTTTGTTTGTGAGTATAATATGATTGAGATTACAGTTGTCAGTATTGAATCATTATTAGTTACTACATTTGCCGCTTTCTGGTTCTCACAAAAGGTTAAAAACCTGCCACACACACACACGCCCCACTCTCTACAGTCTTTGATGCTTTTTCAGGACCAGGGGTGAATTTCCGACCAGCTGTCAGTCTATTACTAAAATGAAGAGTTACTAGAACTCCCACTGATCTTGTGTGGGTGGGTGAGCCCATATGACAATTGTGTGCTTACCTGGGTGTGTGTGTGCTCTCACTTGCTAGTGTGTGGCATAGATCATAGAATAAAGAGGGCTCCACTTGAGGAAAAAGATTTGCATAATATGATTTGTGGTGCTCAGTGAAGTACGCTTAATGCTGCTGATGATTCTAGTCACACAGATCAGGAATAAGTCCCCCCCTGCCCCCAACCTCTTTGTTCTCCCCACTTTTTCTCCACACCTCCAGCCACTTTCATTGCACAATTATCTCAACATTTCACAAAGTTCAGCAAGCTTCAGGATGTTCACAGAGCTCCAGTGGATGGGCGTAATCACCAGATTTGAGGGAAGTTATCTGTGCTGTGAATCAGATAATACTATTGTTAAGGCAGCAGCTCCCCTTTATTTAACTTAATTGTAAGCAGCAGGCTGCTTTGTTTGTGCTGTGTTAAGACCTTGATTCCGCCTGATGAAGAATCACAGTTACCAGAGGTATTTGTAAATGTCACTGCTAGTCACACTCATTATCTGGCACTGTGATAATTAATGGAGCTCCTCCCAATCTCATGCCGGTTCAATTAAAATGTGCTGAGAATTTGTCACGACCATCGAAGGTCTCGCTCACCAGTTGTCAATCTGTCTGTGGTGTAGGATGACAAATAGCAATTAGCCTTGCAAGAGCCGTTTTATTCACATGTCATTCGAGAGATGTGTAGTGTTTGTTTGACATTTTCTCTGGTCCAGGCTTTAATGCTGTAAAAAAAAAAAAAAAAAAAGTTGAGGCCAAGCTCTGACAGCAAAAGCAATTCAGTTAAAAGTGTGTGTTATTCAGAAAAACAAAGGAAATAAGAGGGCCGGAAAAGGTTTCATTCTTTGCTAAAAATGGTAAACTAAAATGAGAGAACAGTCTGATGGTGATTCTATTACAGCCCTCTCCCTGAGGTTATACACTGCCCGTCTACTCACTGTCTCCATGGCCACAAAGCCACAGGCTGTATGACAATTTGCTATTCTTTCTCTCCCTCCCTCATTCCCTCACTCATTCCCTTACTCATTCCCTCACTCCCTCACTCATTCCCTCACTCACTCACTCACTCACTCACTCACTCACTTCACTCAACCTCTCTTTCTTGCTTACTTTCTTTCTCCCTCAGCCATAAACTCTTTCACCTTGGAATGCAGGACACTTATGTATACATGTACCTTCTAGTTCTGAAACTTCCCATGTGAATGATGAAATAATTCACGTCTCAGAATCAGGATAAAATGTTTTTCTACAAAAAAACCAAAAAACAAATTTCTTCAAATGTAAAAAATTATTCACAAATTATGTCATAATTGTTGTCTCATGTATCTCTCTAAATATAAAAAAGAAGGCTGGGCAAAATTGTCTTTATTATTCAACCTTTTGATCTTTTGTTTAAAAAAAATTCACAAAAATACTCTGCTCTCATGGATATCAAACAATTGCAAACAAAACACAGGTTCATATAATATATATTTGTTAAATATAGGTGTGCAACAATTATTGGCACCCTTTTAGCCAATACTTTGTGCTATCTCCCTTTGCCAAGATAACAGCTCTTATAGCTCTAGAGTCTTTTCCTATAATGCCTGATGAGGTTGGAGAATTCATGGCAAGGGATCTGAGACCATTGCTCCATACAGAATCTCTCCAGATCCTTCAGATTTTGAGGTCCATGCTGGTGGACTCTCCTCTTCATTTTACCCCACAGGTTTTCTATGGGTTTCAAGTCAGGGGACTGGGATGGACATGGCAGGACCTTGGTCTTGTGGTCAGTAAACCATTTTTGTGTTGATTTTGAAGTATTTTTTTAGATCATTGTCCTGCTGGAAGATCCAACCATGGACCATTTTAAGCTTTCTGGCAGAGACAGTCAGGCTTTCATTCAATATCTGTTGATATTTGATAGAGTCTATGATTCCATGTGTCCTAACTAAATGTCCAGGTCCTCTTGCAGAAAAACAGCCCCAAAACATAAAAGAGCCAACACCTTATTTAACTGTGGGCATGAGGTACTTTTCCATATGACTACTTCTCTCTGTGCACCAAAACCACCTCTGGTGGTTATTGCCAAAAAGCTCTATTTTGGTTTCATCTGACCATAGAATCCGATCCCATCTGAAGTTCCAGTAGTGTCTGTCAAACTGAAGATGCTTGAATTTGTTTTTGGATGAGAGTTGAGGCTTTTTTCTTGAAACCCTTCCAAACAACTTGTGGTGATGTAGGTGACTTTGGTTTGTAGTATTGGAGACTTTCTGACTCCAAGACGAAACTAACTTCTGCAATTCTCCCGCTATGATCCTTGGAGAATTTTTGGCCACTCGAACCATCTTGTCCACAGTGTGTTGAGACAATATTGACACATGTTCAAATCCAGGTTGGTTCATACATTCATCTTAATTATTGCCTTGATGGTGGAAATGGTCATTTTCACTATTTGTGCTATTTTCTTATAGCCACTTCCCATTTTGTGATGGAATTTTGTGCTTGCGCAATTGTTTGATATCCATGAGATATTAAGTTATTAATTCTAATGGTTCACTTACTTTTTCCACTGCCATTTTCAATGTTGAATGAGTGTGTTCAATAAAGACATGAAAGATCATATTTTTTTTGTCTTTTAGACACATTATATTTGTCAATACCCCTGTCTTAGATCAGATCAGATCACATTTTATGACCAATTTATTCAGAAAACCATGAAATTCCAAAGGGTTCACATACTTTTTCTTGCCACTGTATATATAAACCTGTGTTGTGTTTGCAATTGCTTGATATCAATGAGAGCAGAGTATTTTTGTAAATTTTCTGAACAAAAGATCAAAAGATTAAACAATAAAGACAAATTTTCACAGCCTTCTTTACTCATATTTACCAAGAGTGCCATTAGTGGAGGGCACTGTAGGTTGTCCTGAAGGATGCTTTGCCCATGTTTAAAATGTCTGCCATATTTGTATTTGTAAAAATGCACATGTAATATAAGTGAAACATGGCATAACAGCTGTCATTTTGTCACTTTTGGCATCATGTCAAGTATTATTGTTGACTTAGGGTTGCATCATAACATTGTTTTGAGCTGGCTTTTATTAGAAAGTAAGCCATTAGACCATGTACTTTACCCAAGGGTAGAGAACTCTGTTCAGTGAATAGTGGAATGACTATCACTCTTACAGCCTTCACTGGTTAACATTGTTATACAGCAGGATTTCATACAGCAAGTTACTGTTATCAAGTATTGATTTCAGGAGATATTCTCTAGAACATCATATGAAACACTTACTCTGATTTGTTTTTTTCCAATTTAACTTGGAATTTAACCTAATGAGCAAAACTCACACTTTAATAGGAACACCTGATGCTTTATGAGAAGCTCTTGACCTGTATCTGCATGATATTTTGCACATTGCCGCTGCCACATAATTGGCTGATTGGATAATTGCATGAATGAGCAGGTGTACAGCTGTTCCTATTAAAGTGGTTTTTACCATATTGCACACTGATATATTCATAGTTTATATGTGTACTACCACTAAGTAAAAAGTTATCAAGTATTTATTTATACAAGAGCAATAAGGTAGAGTAGAATATAATAGAGGTGAGCTGTAAATCTGAATGGGCTCTAAAATTACTGTCATCTTTAAAGGTAGCAGTATGTGAACTGTGTGATTATTTGCCAGTGTTTGCAATCTTTGTTAGCTGTTGAGCTTTGTGTCTGCTATCAGCTACATCTATTGAAAGGTATTCTGCCCACTTTTTTCTGTCTGGTGGATTGGACAGAGAGTGGTCAGTGTGTTCATAAAATAGATCCAATCGCATCTGTAAACAAACTGACACAATGAAAAGCTGAGTCACTTAGTTGTGCTTAGTGCTCTGGACACACTTAGTAACAAGCACAGCTTCAATCCCTGGGAGTTTCTCAGAGCAAAAAACGGAACGATTTCCAGGAATAAGAAACTGTTAGTTAATGCCGGAAGGAGATTTAGATGTTTATTGTCCTCCTTGGCAACCCACATGTAAACGTTTGTGCTAAGAAATTTCAAATAGCTTACAATACATATTTAAAATTGCCACTTTAGAAATCTACCAAGGTCCTCATGGTGGGCATAATGACAAAGAGAAGGGCACTTTGCACTTATTCTTTGTGTTGTCACTCTGGGTGGTGCAGTTATATTTAGCTAAAACGCTTAAATGTCTAAATGCAGTCTGTGATCAGCTGTACAGACTGTGCTTAATAACTCAAAAGCTGTATTACAAACCACTCTTGCCACTGGCCACTGTTTTCTGGGTCTCATATAGTCTTAAAGTCATTATCGACATACTGTGTCATCTCAACTCTCCTCAGGTCACCAAGATGCTTGCTGTGGTGGTGGTCCTTTTTGCCCTGCTGTGGATGCCCTATAGAACCCTGGTGCTAATCAACTCCTTTGTCAGCACACCATACCTGGACGCCTGGTTCTTGCTCTTCTGCAGGACGTGCATCTACGCCAACAGCGCTATCAATCCCGTAGTGTACAACCTAATGTCTCAGAAGTTCCGCTCTGCGTTCCGCGGCCTGTACAAGTGCCAGCAGCCAGCCAGTCAACAGCGCAGTCTGTCCTCAGTCCAGACCAGTTACACTCTAGCTAGAGACCCTCGAAGCACGCACATCAGCAATGGCACCAAGGAAGCTGTCAAGAGAATCAGCTGTGGTACCACCAACCAGGAACAATGTATGGAAAGTGCCCTGGGTGAAAAGAAAAGTGCTACAGAGAATACTGGTATTGAAAATATTGACCTGGATCAGCTACAAGAAAAGACAGATGAAACCAACACAATCAAGGATCGAGGTGATATTGCAAACCTTGCCACAGAAGCTGAAAGAAAAGGAATTAAAAAAGAAGGTAATTGTCTTGGCGTGGAGAAAACGATCAATAGCCAGTGCTCGTGATATTAGAAAAGATAGGGAAAATTTGAATAATTTTACCAATCACACAACTCCAGACATTACTCATCCTAATGCAGAGAAGGCTGTGCTAGCCCCTGATGAGATGAAGCATACACTTAGCCATGTTGAGCAAAATGCTAAGGAATTGATCCACAGCACATTGTAATTCCCCCTAATGTTTCATTCTTTAAGATTTTCAAAGGAAATCATGTATGGGTTGGTGTTGTATAGTTTAATGCCCTGATTTGAAAAAAAATATTGATTGTTGTTAAAAGGAGAGCAAAAAAAAATCTCAAGATTAATGTCGATTTTCAGACAGGCTCCAAAAAAGCTGTATGTCTTTTCACCTGCTGATGAGACTGTCTGCTATGGATTGCAAAGACTTGGACACTCTTTCTGCATCAATCTTGTTGGACAGGAGACTCCCCAGCAACACTTTCCCCCTGTCTGCATGGGCTTTGAAAGTTTTGGTGTGTTTACTTCATCCATGTAACATTAAAATATCTTGCCCGCTCTTCCTGCAAGGAGCAGGAGAAAATAATGAATTCAACTAAGTGAGTACAGTACGTAACCTACTTCTGAAAGATCAGAGAGGATAGCAAAAGCAACTGCTACAAGGCACTTTTATCTGATAACATGGCCCAGAGCATTGGGTCAGCACTAACATATCCATGTTATCTGTTCATCTAACAAGAGGCATTTAGAGGCTGGTACTGTGCCACAGAAAGAGCAGAGCATGGCCAGGGGAACTGACTTATAATGCATCAACATTTGTTCCACATAAAAGCCTGTGCTTTAGAAAGAGTCATGTTTTACAACTGTTTCATCTGCCATCATGCCCTGAGGCATGACTGAGTCCTCTGTGTGGCTTTTCAGGAATGGATGAAGATTAGCTCAGAAAAAGGGAGAATCAATTTACAGATTCATCTATTTATCCATTTATTTATATCAACTACCTAACACAACTGATGCTTTCTGCTGAAACAAATGAAGAGGTATATCCTTTGTGTATCCGTTAACAAAATGAGTCTTATGCTGATGTGTGCTGATACTGAAACGATTTGAAAGCACATTTTTGTATAACCAATGCCACAATATTTATTTTTATGTTTCACATTTATGTAGAAAGCAGTCATAAATACGATTTTCAGTCATAAATGGTCATTTTATGATGCTATAATGACTTAAGCATCATCATGCTTAATATGCGATTTAAGTTGTTCTTTTACAAAAACAACCTGTTCCCTAATGTAATTGCTTTATTGTGAAATCTGTAGTTTATGCCTCTCCTGTGCTGTTTTCTTACAAGAAAAGATTATGATAAAGCTCTTGCAGTTGTTTGTGGCTGGTTTTGTGGCTTATTATACTAATTTTAGCTGTGCCACACTTAGAGCTCTGCCTGGAAGTCGGAATTTTCATTTATCTCATCAGGCATCTTGTTAGAAGAGGCACCACCATTCTGCTCGTCGCCGTTTTAGTGCTTGAGCTATTATTTCTGTACTGTCACATTTCATTTGATAAGCAGGGAATGAAGCCAGTACCAGTGTAAAGAGGCTCATTTCAGAGTGCTAAAGTGGAATGTGTGTTATGCTGATTTTTTCGCCACACATTGCTGTTTTTCTGATTTGAATTGTATTGTTGTCAGGGATGGAAAAACAAATTGTTTTCTTTTAAGGCTTGAGAAAATGCATGGCTTTGCTGAGGAACCGTATTAGCTAAAGTGAATTTTTTTGTCACCTCACAAGACCCACGAGGGAAGATATAACGCCTTTGGTGTGCTGCTTGTAATAGCTTTTTTAATCCATTTGATAATTGCTCAGTTCTTAATGTTAACCTACTGGAATCAGAGCTTGATGTATGTGTGAGTTCTGTGAGCAGCTCAACCTGTGTTTATTTTTATTATTATTATTATTATTATTATTATTATTATTGTTATTATTGTGTTCAAACCTGCTTCCTTTTCCTGTCCTTCGGTATTTGAAGAATAAAGCTGAACAGATTCATACAAGCAAAAGTTCATTTCTTTTTATTAATGTAAAATATAGACACGGGTAATAATCAACCTGCATTTACTAGAAACTAATAGTGATTTCTTTGTTTTGAGTGTGTACTGGAGTACGTTGGGGGGTGTTACAGGTGGTTCATTTTATTCTGAATAAATATGTTCATACAAAACACAGAATACAATCTAACATATACCTGTAAAAAAAAAAATCAGTATTCACTATTTATGCTGAAAGTATAAATGCTATTATGCTATTATAATTTACTGATTGCATTAAGTCAATGAATTTGAATCATTACTGTACTGTAATTTGCTCTTGTACTAAAATATAAAAGTATATATTTACTTTGTTGAATGGGTTAATCTTACAGGGCTGTATTCAGACTTCAGTTACATGCAAGTAGTGAGGAATTAATATGGCAATTGCACACAGCAGTATTCAGACTTCAGTAATTATGGACTTAAGGTGAGTGCAGTAATATATTATATAAATAAATACATATATTTTTAAAAAACCTTCCACTATTTCCTTTTATTTGTCTCCATTTTCTATCCACAGACATTTCCCCATGTAAATGCTGACATACTATAAGTCATCGACTGCATATGGCCCCAATTGCTGCGAGAAAAAAAAAGATGATTGAACCATCCTGGCTCCACATTAATCCATATAGAGCATGCTTGTATTATAATAGCCATTACACATAACTTTAAACAATGAATTTTTCCTATTTTTCTATTGAAAGGCTGTGTTCACAAAGGGTCCTGCTGAAAATTGGCTACGATCTTCATTTGATTTAGGGCTCCAAATAGTTTTCTCTTCATGATAATTTAAAAATGAATTTGGCAGTCTTTGACCATTAATACCCATGAGCAACCTTAATCCCTTATCTACCCTGTGTATGGTTACAAATCCCTTCCTCTCCTGCCTTTTGGCTTTTTTGGAGACTGGCAGTATGAAAAGGACTTTTTATCATGAGGGAGATCATCATCTACATTACTGGTCACATACTTGACTGGCAGAAACCTTAATATGAACCTTATCCAGAAGCTGTAAATCTGGAAACACTGAAGATTGCAAAGAGAGGATGCAGACTAAAGCTCATACAGCACAAAAGCAGTGGAGTAAGATGGGGTGCACACACACATGTTTGTCTTACGTTACATCTACTGCCATAATTAATAATGCTAATTAATGCTTTGCTAAACCTAATTTTAATCTTAACCTTTTGACTCTTTCAGAGTTGTTGTTTATTTGTTTGTTCATTTATTTAAAATAAAAACGGCAACACCAGCCAAATGTCCCACAAAGTCAAAACTCTGTATAAGACTTAAAACAAACCCCAACACACAGATATCAAACTACCATAACCTCAAATGTTTATTCCCCCTTCTCTGTACCCTCAGTGTTTCTATTACCCAGAAGTCACTTTTTCCACATCATTTTCAATTATTATTGTCTTTTCCTTGTTGTCTACATTTATTACTGTTAAGATTTTGCTTGCTTTTCCCATAATCTCTGTATCCATTAATGTCATGTCTGCACTGAAAATAACAGCAGCTTTTCAGAGGAATTAAATAACTCATTCACAAAGTATCATCCTTGATAAATCTGAACTGGTGGTTTATTACAACAATGTCCAAATTTTTGAACTTTGACAAGCAAACATCCCTAAATCCCAATGCAATAAGACACAACTGCAAACCAGCAGTGACAGTCCCCTTGATCTTATTATTGGCACGGTTATTTGTTGTTATATGTAGCTGAATGTAAAAAACAGCAATAATATGGCTGAATGCAACTGGAATGAATGTGTGTGTTAATGTGTGGCCTGGCAGCTGGTTGCTAAGGCTACATTCTGTTTCACTTCACATTCACACGATTAGACTGGAGGGTTGTAGGCACGGAAGATAAGGCACCCCTGAATGGATTTCCAATCAGGTGCAGTGGGACTAATCCCACCTCTGATAAGCCATCACAAAACTGAGGTGTCGTTCAATGAGATGAGGCTCATGGGCACACCAGCTGTCTGCCACCACACGCTTCTGACCCTCTCAGCACTCCATATTAAAAACTTAATAACACATATCCGTTATGCTAGCTTTGATCTTAATCATTTTTGTCCCTTTGTTCCCTTCTTTGTTGGTTCCTTGCCTGAATCACATAATTATGAGTCACTGCTGAAAGTCATATTCAGAAGTTGAAAACTGCATTTAAAAAAAAATAAATAAAAATCTCCTCTTTGCTGAGGTTCGAAAGCTGTTTGGCCAAATGGAAATGATGGACAGATAAAACTAGAAGAGTTTCCATTTCAGTACAGTCTCTTCTCTTTACACTGATGACATTAGTTCACCTGGTTTGCTGATGTCAGATGCTTCGGAGTCAAGCCTTTTATCATTGGCACTTAGAGGCCAGAATGTAAGGCACAAAGACAGTCTCTCAGTTTAATAGGAGGTTGTGATCCAGGAGAGCTGCTGAATGTATTATTTTCTGTTTTCTTTATCAGGTGATAAGGAATGGAGACAATCCACATTTGATCCAGGATATTTTATATTGTCCTTGCATGGGATTCTATAGATTCTCAGTGTATTTACAATGCAAAAATGTATTATAATTTGTGGTTACAATCTTTCAGATAGTGGTCCAGAACTTTAAATTGCTACAAGCTCTATTTGCATGAACGATATGCTTAAAGCTGCAGTACTGAACTTTTGCCTCTCCATCACCATCTCTGTTTGAAAAATATAACTGCAAGTTACCTGCTGAGTTATTATTATTATTATTCTACGTGGGTTATGCTTCGGTGCGGATGAATCTGAAGGTTTGAGGTATTCTGAAGGTTTGGGATATATATATTAGCTCCAATACTTCACAACGAAGATGGCGGTGGATACAGTTTTCTTGGAGTGGAGGTGCGTTGTTCTTTCTCATAGCTAGCAGAAAATAAGTGCAATTTACCACCCTGACCTATCAAGTGTGCTAATGTTAGCTAGCTACCTATTGAGCAACTGGAAATGTCTTACCTGTTCAGCAGAAAAGCCATATCTGCATCAGTCTTCAATCCCTTCAGATCTCTGAATTGTCACCAACTCTCAAAATCCATGCCGATATTTATTCTCATTTTAGCACAGACTTTGTTTCTTTCCCTTTTTGACTGCAGTTCAAGGTTTCTTGGTTTTGACAACAACTGATTCCCCAGATGTCAACAATGATTGCCGTTTAGAACTATACAGATGAAAACAGCCATCTAGATGACAAGTTTAAATTCTAAGCAACTCTTGTAAGGACAAGCTATAAACACTCCACCATCCTCAGCACCCACACATGCGATGTAGTAGCCGGCTCTTCTTCTTTCTATTTATGGACATGAAGCCACGCAAATGACGTTTCCAGTGAAATCTGACCCGACAGCTTAAATTACAAATTATTATTATAAGCTTACCATTGCGAATCATGGTAAGGTAAGGAGACAATTTTAGAACACTGCTTTTTTATGTACTTGCTCAATAATTGATTTTTGTTCATTGTTAACCAAAAAATGTTTGATACTGCAACTTTATAGTGCATCCATTATGGTTTTTCAGATATTAACTTGCTTGTAGTGTGTTATAGAGCTGTTTGTGAATGTAAAAAGTTTTAAAAAATCAATGCGCACGACAATAACCGGGGTTATTGATTCCCAAAACAAGGAACTGATTCTGAAATGAGTGATTAGTAATTCCAGACTTACTTCCTGTACTAACTTAATTAGGTTTGTAACAAAAGTCTGGTCTTCATCCACTACTCGCAAACAGACGGAGCTGAAACTCGTTACGGTAGTGGGCATTTCCTTTTTGAAACACGCTGAGAGCAGTAGACCAATCACAACAGACTGGGGCATTTGACCAGTACAGAGACATACAGAGTATGGTCTCTGAAAGGAGGAGTCTAGAATGAATCCTCTAGAAAGGATCATTTAATGCATTGTTTCTGGCACTGTAAAAGGTAATGCTGCAATTTAAATTATGAGTACGTTAAAGTATTTTTGACCTTGGATGCATGTAAATCTATTATATGTGACCTTAAAACAAAATTAGCACATTTCAAAACCATAATAGGTGCACTTTAAGTACACGCTCATCCATAACTATGACACCGAAAACGTATTAACCTATTGAGAATTCTAGTTCTTTTAAGTGAGTCAGATTATTTGGCTCAGCTGATGAATAAGAACTGACTGGTTTGGTTCCCAAATGGCTCATTGCTATCTTTTATGAACAAAACAACATTTTACATTTTTTCTTCTTTGCTAAATAGCTGAACACGTTTCATGAAATCTTATTCTACCTTCTTATTAACAAAATAACATTACCCCATCAAATACCACAACACATTATACAGTATACTCCTGAAATCCCCAAGCTGTTCACTATCTACATGTGAAGAAATATTTATATCATATTCTATAGAAGCCTGACATACCCTTTTGTCTAGATTAACTGAAGATTTTTAATGATGTTTGATAAATTAGGGCAGTATTCTTGGGAATTTGAGACACAAGTTTACATTGTTTTAAGTTCAAAACAGTATTTTTTTTGTAGCACACTTATTCAAGGCATCAGTATTCATGTTGGTTTAGAAAGTATTCTATATTCTACAAGCTCATACCCTAACTTTTCTAAAAATTCAGTGTAAACCGATTCAATAAAAGGTAATGACTAAAAGGTAAGCAACATTTTATAATTAACTTCTTGTAGTCGCAGCATAACACAGGATAAAGATAAAGAAATAAATAGACATCAAATCAATCTCTAAAATTGATATGAACACAGTACAGAGTGAAAATCTCTGCATATTCAGTAGTAGGCCTATGTTTTCCAATCTACCTTACCACCCCTGCTTCTTAAAATGCTAAATAAAACATGTATTTTATTGAACATAAAATCTATGAGTGCATCATTTAACAATATTTGTGTGGTGTTTCATGCATTCATTATGCATTTATTATATCCTTTAACTTTTGTTTTGTTACTTAAGGCATATAGTGTTATTGTAGAGCATCTTATATTATGATCACATGAATTACGTTATTCTACTTCTGTCAAGCAGTTCTACTGCAATGGTTTAGTAACCTAAGTTAAACTGTCCCAATTGATTTGATGTCCTAATATAACTGAATTATCTCTAATTTTATACAGTGCAGTACAGGGTTTTTTTTTAAAACTTTGTATATTATAGAGTCAGTAGAAAAACATTTGACACTTTCCAGTAAAAACATTAAATGTTATAGAAAACTGTTTGTGTGTTAGTAAAGAAACAACACATTACATAACAGGCCACTTATCAGACAAAACACCTGAAGGCTGCTAGGTTTTGTGTGCAAAAAAAAAAGCAAGTGTGACAGTCAAAGTCTCCAGAAGAACTGTGGCAGATTCTCCAAGATTCTCAATAAAACTTAATAATTAATATATTTATACTGTCCAAATTCTAACTGTAATTAATCATGTTTTTTTTTAAAGCAAATTATTGTCACACAGAATATTAGTTTATTATTGTTTACTACTCTAGTATTTTTTTTATATGTTGAAAAAATTATTTTTGAAGGTATTTTTGCTTTACAGCATTTCTTTGCATGTACCTAATACTTTTGCAAAGTACATGTAATAATTATAAAATATATAATAATTTTAAAACGAGCATGTCTTACCATTCACACAAACAAACAGCTCAGATGTTGAAAAGAGGTTTCCATGGATATAAACTCTTTAAACGCCTTGTATATGTGAGTCAGCTCTCAACATTCCAGCTCAAAAAGACCTGTTTTCAAACAACACATTACTCGTTAAGTCCATAGTTAGGTCGAAGGTAATACAGATGTATGCAATTTTGGTTTTACCTCCTGAGAATATGTGCTTAACTCTGATTACAGCCACTAGGATAACATCTTGTAATATAATATGACGTATGCTGATGACTCATTAGTAAGGTTTGGCTTGACCTGCCATCATTCATCACACAAACCTGAAATCTCTGTCCTAGCCATACATATCCCTGGATGTCAGAACAACTAAGTCCTTTAATCCATTGAAGAGTCATCTCTTCAGTACTCAATTAAAGGAACACTATTCGTGCACCTAACTGTATACAGTGTTAATTTACTTATGTCTCAGTGTTTAGCCCTGCATCTGGCAGTGTTTTATGTGTTGTTATCTTTACACTCAGGCCAGTATGCACTAGAATAAGGCGCTGTATTCCAAGTAGACAACAAACCATTTCTGTAAGTCACTCTGAATAAGAATGTCTGCCAAATGCCAGAAATGGAGATATAAATGTAATTGTTTTTCAGTGCCTCAAAAACAGAGCTTGTTCTCACACCTTGTGACCCACATATATACAGTTGTGGTCATAAATTTACACACACCTTGCAGAATCTGCAAAATGTTAATAATAAAATAGAGGGATCATTAAAATTGCATTTGGTATTTTATTTAGTACTGTCCTGAATAAGATATTTCACATAACAGATGTTTATATATAGTCCACAAGACACGATAATAACAGAATTTACACAAATGAACCAGTTCAAAAGTTTACATACGCTTGATTCTTAATACTGTGTGTCATTACCTGGATGATCCATGTCTGTTTTTATGTTTTGTGATGGTTGTTCATGAGTCCCTTGTTTGTCCTGAGCAGTTAAACTGCACACTGTTGTTCAGAAAAACCCTCCAGGTTCTGCACATTCTTTGCTCTTCCAGCATCTATTGCATATTTGACCCATTTCCAGCAGTGGCTATGTGATGTTGAGATCCATCTTCACACTGAGGACAACTGAGGGACTCGTACACAACTATTACAAAAGGTGCAAACATTCACTGATGCACAAGAAAGTAACACATTAAGAGCCAGGGGTGTAAGCTTTTGATCGGTGTAAATTGTTCTTTTTTTCATCTTCTGGGAAACATGCAAATATCTTATCTTCTGAAGGGCAGCACTAAATGAAAAAAAAGATCTTTAAACAAAATAATAACATATTACACCAATCATCCAGTTCAAAAGTTTCCATTCCCCTGGCTCTTAATGTAGTGTGTTGCAGTAAATGTTTGCACTTTTGGTAGTGTAAATATCTGTTATGTGAAATAGATTATTTAAATACTAAATAATTAATACAAAATGCAATTTAATTTTAATTATCCCTCATTTTTATTAAATAATGAATAATATGCAAATTTTGCAATGGGTGTGTATATTTATGAGCACAACTATATATATTTATTTTACAACATTTTTTTATAACATTTTTTATTTTTTATTTTTTTTTAATATTAACTACTGTTTATTGCCAGTCATCTGACATCAGACTAGGTGAAAAATCAGACTAGGTTCTAAAATCATGTAATAACCTTTGGGCATAAAACTCAATGTATATCTGGAGGTACAAGTACAAGTACATGTTCTTGTACTTAGAGGAATGTACAAGAGAAATTATGTTCTGATAAAAATAAAATCAGTGTAATATCAAAAGATAAATGTGATGTAATGTTTAGCAAATAAAGCCATGGAAAGAAAACTGGTTTGTACAGTATGAGGCGCTGATCAAGTGTAACTTTTAATTAATGAGCTTCACAGCATTATAATATTTCCCTTCAGTATTTATCATCCTTTACTTATCAAAGAGTGAGGAATAGAATACTGACAAGAACAACGATTTGAACACATAACAAAATGTGTTAAAATGTTTATTGTTTGAAGTGAATCAATTGTAATATCCCAATGTCATTTTTTTTCTTTCAAAATCTTTTTGATAAAATGGTTAACTGTCAAATCTTGCTTGAGGTGAAGAAACTTTGAGTAGCATTTGTATACTATTTAAACGTTTTTGCATGTTAATTATCTTGACCGTAGCTCATTTAGATGAGGACGAGTCAGAGCACACTGTATTCTTGTATACTGTAGGACTGTGTGATTTTCACACCTCTTTCACACCTGCAATAAGTACTGGATCTGAGAAACGTTTAACTTAATTCATATTAGATACATCTGTTTGTCATGTCTTCAAATACTAGTAGAGATTATAAGAATCTCCTTAGTTCTGCAGTGTATGATCTCCAATGCTTTAATTTTCTGCTCCATTACATTTTTTTTGTTCCTTTTTCACGGAGGATGAGAAAGATATGATAATCCCTCTAAGCTTTCGTGGCATCTCAAATTACAAGAAAGCTTTTTTTTTTGTATTTCTGAAAACAAATGCTCATTAACAAGTGAAATTAACTCTTTGTTGGCTGTTTACTTTGAAGCACTTTATTTGGTTGAAATAATAGGGCAGATTTTCAAAATCAGTGCAAGACCACTGCTAACAAGCAATGTTCAAATAAAGTTTTTAACATTAACCCTAGGGGTGTGACAATCTATGCTATTGCATACAAGTAGTGGAGCTTTGGAGGCATTAGAGAGTGAATAATATTAGATATATTTTTGAAAATCCAACCAAATGTCTGGTTTAAATTGCTTATTGTTCATGTATCATTTTATTTATCGTAATTAAGGATTTCTTGTTTTTGTTGGGTTCTGTGCATTTTTGGTTTTGATCTTGCATACACATTTCTGTATAATAATCATGAATTCTCTTATCACTAAGCGTCCAGAAAAATCCTAATAGAAATGCTCACTGCGTATATCAAGCTACCTGCTTTCCAAATCTCTAAAGAGCCCAAATCAAAAAACATTGCGTAAGTGTTAACTTTCCTCCCAAATATCAGCTGGCAGAATCCAGAACACTTTACATTGATTTAGTCTGGAGGATTTTTCTCTTCAGTGCTACTATTTAAACATGTGTTACAAGTGCCTTTTAGTTGAATTTGAGAGAAATGAAAAAGAGAAACAGGGGATCACACTTCATTACAGTAAAATGACAAAAAGGGAATAATATTAGATGCATTTTTCATTATAATATTCTGCTCTGCTTTCCCTTTATACTTGTGCATTCCTCTATGTTTTCCCTATTGTATAATCTCATATTGAGAATGTAATGAATCTGTTATTGTATCCTTTATCTGTTTTAAATTTGTCAATTATTATAATGAAAAAGAAAACCTGGTACTCTTTAAAGAGCTTAATTAATTGGTTATTGAAAATATTCAATAAGAGAGGACAGGCTTTTGAGTCTGAGTAGCCTTAGTCTAGATTTATCACATGATATTCAATAATAAAGCAACAGTGAAACAATAAGGTAATCCTATGTGACCTGTTTGATATGCAAGGAATAAAACACAACAGGTACATGCTGTTATAGGAAAATAATCAATGATGGGTTGGTGTGTGGTGGACACACGAGAATTCAACAGCATTGTGATATAAAGCAATAATAATATTATAATAACTCTATTAATGGGTTCAGCGTGTGTGAAATGGAGCACAATATATTTCATAAATGAATAATAATAATACAATTCTATTCTAATCTCTTGTAATTCTATGATAGATTATTATTATTGTTATTGTTATTATTATTATTATTATTATTATTATTATTATTATTATTATTATTATTATTATTATTATTATTATTATTATTATTATTATTGAATGAAGACTGGTCATGACACCACAAATGAACTATTTATGTATTTACAAAATAGAATCAGGTCAACTATTTCTGTTTACTTACTGAACTTATTGAACATTAATTGCTTTCTCC
>CM022754.1:30376077-30533577 GCA_012411365.1 Ameiurus melas | reverse complement strand
GTCTGCTACAAAAGTGTGAACTTTTTACATTTGGTGCGCCATAAACTTCATATCTTTCAGAAGGTTATCCTATATACTGTATATTATCAATGATGTTGCCTTGTCAGGAGTAGATAGTAAATGCTCAGAACACCACATGCAATGAATAGAAATGTACATGGACCCTCCACTGCATTTATCCAGCCCGAAATTCACTTAAGAGGTGATGAGAGGTAATACTAAATTAAATTTTAATTGTAATAAGATAGCTATCATTAACAAAGCTTATCCATACTTGAGATCGTGATCTCCTCTTTTGATCTGAGCACTTGAATTGCACATTGAGAGTAAAATTACACATGTATTGGTCAGTGCTCTGAACTGCCCTCCCTGGTCTTGTCATATTGATTGAGCTATCTGATTTACAATAGCTATTGTGGGCCGTTATAATTGAGTTGTGCAGAGAGTGAAAATAAAGTGTTGGCACATCGGTGAGTGGGCAGGCTTGGCTGCGAGCCATCTCTGTAATGTGAAAGTACTTTATAGACAAGAGAAAACCACTTCATATATAAATACATACTATATCAGGGACAGTACACCTGATCACACATATGTAATGAGTTCTGGGCAGAATTGGATGTAACGCATTACTTTGTACTGTAATCTAATTACTTTTTCTGATAACGCAGTAATGTAACACATTAAATTTTTTATTTATGTAATTAGATTACAGTTACTAATGTCAATAAAACTATGTTAATTGTGTTACAAATTTATTGTTAAGAAAACAATATTAAGTAAAATGTATTTTAAAAATAAATCACATTTTGCCCCAAGGCGCACGGTGGCTTAGTGGTTAGCATGTTCGCCTCTCACCTACCGGGGTCCGGGGTTTGATTCCCGCCGGGGCCATGTGTGTGCGGAGTTTGCATGTTCTCCCTGTGCTGCAGGGGCTTCCTCTGGGTACTCCGGTTTCCTCCCCCAGTCCAAAGACATGCATGGTAGGTTAATTGGCGTGTCTAAATGGTCCATAGTGTATGAATCGGTGTGTGAGTGTGTATGTGATTGTGCCCTGTGATGGACTGGCACCCTGGCCAGGGTGTACCCCAAGTTGTGCCCAATGCTCCCTGGGATAGCCTCCAGGTTCCCTGTGACCCTGAAAAAAGCGGCAGAAGATGGATGGATGAACGTTTTGCCCCAAAGATTTATTCTTTAGCCCTGAATAATTATCCACTTAGAGCGGTTTGTCACTACGTAACTGCAATTTTATATCTTCAGTGAACAGATCAATCAAACAGGAAAATACAGCTCTCAATTCTGCTAAACGCTAGCTCACACGGTCAGTGTGAGGAAAAATGGATATACACTGATTTTTTAAAACCAGTAAAGGGGTTTCTAACTGAAACAGTAACATCCTCTGATGCTGTGCAGGAAAACAAGGTGTGTAAATGTCTGTATGAGTTCCAGATTACATGAACATGATATGAGCAGAGCATAAGGAAAGATAATGTACTTTACATGGCTCTGTAGCAGCTAAACCCAGACAACGATAGCTTAGCTGTGCCTCCCCTTTTCTAGTGACACCAAACTAGCCCAGATAGAAAAGTTTTATATTTTATTGGTCTGGTACTACAGACAGTTTCAACACACGGGGCAGGTTTTATGATAAATCCAAATTTTTCTGATCATATATTGATGCACACTAAAATTACTGAAAGAACTATGAATTTCTCTTTGTAGTCTATTTTTGTAAGTTTGATAGGGTTTGAAAGTAACATGAAAGTAAAGTAATTAGTAATCTGATGTGCAGTAATCAGTAATGTAATCATATTACAAATTTAAAGTAGTAATTAGTAATCTGTAGTGGATTACTTTTTTTGAGTAACTTACCCAACACTGGTTCTGGCCCCATTCTTACCAGACTGGGGTACTCTACAGCACTGACCAAAGCATAATGTGATCAATTAAGAAATGCATGAATACACAAAGGAGCAGCTCCTGTATGGAGTTTTGAGTAAAATAATACATTAACAGTGCAGTGTAACAAGGAGATCATGGAGCTAGTATTTTCATAAACACCTAAAAATCATATTTACATATCAATGTAATAATCCTTACCTGCTGACATTTCCTTTTATGGAATGAGGTTGCTATTATTTAATTCAGGGCAAAATAGCAAATCTATAGAGCAAAGCTGCAGTGAAGCATCTTAATGAAATATAATGGGAATTATTTTGCCAGCTGATCACTTAATTCCTTGCTTATTGTTCTAGGAGATTTTAATTACAGGAGGAAATACATTTTTTGAGATATAGAATTGTTCACTGCGATTGGTTGGCACACCGTCCAGGGTGTCCCCCACCTGGTGCCCGAAGTCCCCTGGGTTAGGCTCCAATCTCCCCAGCAATCCTATGTAGGATAAGCAACCAAATGGATGGATGGATGGATGATATAGAATATTTCCGGTTTCCAATGAGTCAACCAGTTCCCATTAGATTATACTAGCAACTCCATATTAATTTATTCATTACTTCAAAACACAGATTCACACACTCATTCACACCCAGGGGCATTCACAGCCACCATTCTGTTTTTTTGTTTGTATAAAATAATTATTTAAGGCAAACAGTTTATGGCAATAACAATTTAGTTAGATTTAGAATATCCCATTCCTTTACTTAGTTCATTTCAATTACAATTAATTTGTATGGCACTTTTTGCAATAAGACATTAACACAAAGCAGCTTTGCTGAAATATATATATTTAGACCCTAAAGAGCAAGACAGGGGTGAGAGTGGGCAAGGAAAATCTATAATATATGGAAATCTATAATATATGGAAATATATGGAAGAAAGGAACCAGACTTAAGAGAAAGCCTGAAAGAGCATGATCTTCTGGGTGACACTGGATAGTGGACGTATAAATCATTACTCAAGTGTGTTGAAAAGATGTTCAGCATGAGCAGGTTGTGAATAAGAGTCCTTGGATGAGCACAGGAAATTCTTTATGATTAAAGCCCCAACCCATACAATTCCACAATATCCAAGTGAGCTTATTTTGAAAATATGGGAAAGTGCAAATCAAGATCCGGAAACTCCAAATTTGGATTATGCTTAACTTTTTGATCTTGAGGTAGAAAAGACCAAAACAACACAACAGATGCTAGGGATATTAAATTGTCATTTGCTTGCAAAAACAGGCTCCTTTTTTGATTTACAAATGTATAATGTCTTAACCATCCTGATATGTAATGATTCCATGAAATCCCAAGTTTAGTATCTCAAGCTATGTGTTTATTGCATTTATATGTTTCTGTCATACACTGTGTAGGATAATGGATGGATGGATGGATGTTTCTGTCATGGTGAATTAGTTGTGATGACTCTCCTCCATCTCCTCTGTTATGATCTCACTACAGGTTGACAAATGCGAGACTGGTGCAGGTGTTTCGCATTGCAGTGGCAGACACGGAGGCTTTAGTCATGAATGACAGATGCAGAGATTTGTCTGCCTGGAGAAGTGTTTGAGTCACTGAGTAATTGTCAGTGGAGGAAACAAATGGGTGAGAAGCAGAATAAAAAAAGAATCCATGCAATTAATTCTGGCATGCAAAATGCAAGTAAATACTATTACCTTGCATATGTGTGCATTATATTTTAAGGGCGTTGATTTGTAAAATGATGTAGACATTCACTGCAGCTTACCACAGCACAAATTTAGTTAGACACACACAATGGTTATAGTCTTCCATACTTGTTCCAGCTCAAGTGATTTGATTCCAGTCGATTCAGAGATCACTCTTTGTGGGAGGATTTAATCGAGGCCCAAAAGCATTTTTTTCAGACCACTTTCTGTTGTGTAGATATTTGAGGAGTGCTAATTGTTTGTCTTATAGAGTATGTGCAGAGCTTTCAATGCAAAAGGGTCTATCTATTATTCAATTCATACAATTAAACTTGTGTTGATTTTAATTATTCATAAGATTACTTGTTGTAAAGGGATGAGACATCGGGCTAAACAAGCTTGCTAAAAAGCAATTAGCCATGTATAATCACTGGTGATGAAAGATGAGACATGAAGGTCTGATAAAAGACCTTCATGTCTTTCTCTATGCATGAATTTGACGTATATATTAAATGTCTATTTTAAAGTAGGTCTGCAATGTACATAATGAGATTAGGGAACTTATCTGAAATTTCTTACTTCATGAAACACATTTATATCTGTCTTGTCATGGCACATTTTCTTGACTGTTCCAAGCTTCACCTTTGTGAGTATATCATTCAGGTTTCTGTGAGTGAGGGTGAGAGGCTTTTACACATGAGAAATGCTGGTACAAAACCTGCACTCTAGTCTTTGATGAAAACATCACACACGCTTTTAAACTGGCCAAAGGCAGCATGAGTTCTTTGGGGGAATTATTATTATTATTTTTCAAATAAAATTTCCTTGGCTGTGTTGATTACTGCAGTGGAGAGATGTGGATACATTACTGAGAGTAGAAACATTTGTGATATGCCACTTTCAAGAGCAGTAAAGCAATGATTCCTGCCCATCACCATCGGAGAAGTCCACTGCTTTGTGTGCTTTTGGCAGATATTTCTTACAGTATCTCTGTATAGGAGACATGCATAATTGAGAGCTGACTGCCAGCAAAGTCAAAATAACAAATAATGATTTTACATGTACAAGATAATGTGATAGGGGCGCACGGTGGCTCCAGGGTCCGGGGTTCGATTCCCACCTGGGCCATGTGTGTGCAGAGTTCTCCCTGTGCTGCGGGGGTTTCCTCCGGGTATTCCGTTTTCCTCCACCAGTCCAAAGTCATGCATGGTAGGCTGATTGGTGTGTATAAATTGTCCATAGTGTATGAATGGGTGTGTGAGTGTGTATGTGATTGTGCCCTGCGATGAACTGGCACCCTGTCCAGGGTGTACCTTGTGCCCGATGCTCCCTGGGATAGGCTCCAGGTTCCCCGCGACCCTGAAGAAGGAGTAAGCGGGAGAAGATGGATGGATGGATGGAAGATAATGTGATAACTGCAGGAAATCAGATATTGACAACAAATGAAGATATTTATATGCACTTCAGTAATCTGATGGAAAACCAAGTCTACATGAGTTACACCGAAATCAGATTTCTGTTAGTTATTCCTCATAATGAACAGAGGTAGGGTGAGGGAATCTTACTCAAGTTTTTACTAATTACACAAAGTATATTAATAAGAGTGAGCAGATTATACAACTGCTGAATTAAAATTACGCAACTTATGTTGACTTAGGAAAACACTTTTTTTTGGCTCTTACATTACATGTGGCCTGCATTCTGTTGGCCTAGCATTTACATAATCAGTGACTACGCACAGTAACAGACCCTAACAAAATTCAACACTAGAAAAATTAGAAAACTACTCAAGACGCATGTTACTCATTTACATACAATTTAATGTGAACAAATGAAGACAAAAATAATTGAAATCCATGTAATTATGTATGACATCATACAGAAGATATACCGTGAAAGAATCTTTAGAGTTGGTGACCAAGTCCAAAAGCTAATAAAGTTATGCATATTCAAAGAGAAGTTATGCATGTGTTTAAATGACTTTGAAGTTGCCAGATTTTTATTAAGTAGAAGCAGTGGGGACGGGATTTTCAATAACGTGAATACCACTGACACAAGTCCTTTTGCTTTTAAGCCAGAAAAAAAATTTGAGATAGAAAATGTGGACTGATATGCACATATCAGCACATGCTGATATGGACTAATATGATGTAACATAAAAGCAAGACACAATTTAAAATTGAAAAATAAAAAAGACTATTATTATTACATTTGTATGAGGAGATGGAAAGCATTGAAATAACCCCCAGAATCCATTATATTGCAAACATATTGCTGCACGAACAGTCCTAATTATAATTATCATATTAATCATGGCACATATAGTTTAATTTAACACTGTGGCTTTTATATATATATATATATATATATATATATATATATATATATATATATATATATATATATATATATATATATATATATATATATATATACACACACACACACACACACACACACACACACACACACAGTGTATCTAGAAAGTATTCACAGCGCTTCACTTTTCACACATTTTGTTAAGTAACAGCCTTATTCCAAAATGGATTAAATTCATTATTTTTCAAAAAAATTCTACAAACAATACATCATAATGACAACATGAAAAAAGTTTGTTTGAAATTTTTGCAAATTTATTAAAAGTAAAAAAACAAAAAAAAGCACATGTACATAAAAATTCACAGCCTTTGCTCAATACTTTGTTGAAGCACCTTTGGCACCAATTAGCCTCAAGTCTTTTTGAATATGATGCTACAAGCTTGGCACACCTATTTTTGGGCAGTTTCTCCCATTCAACTTTGCAGGATCTCTCAAGCTCCATCAGGTTGGATGGGGAGCGTCGGTACACAGCCATTTTCAGATCTCTCCAGAGATGTTCAGTCGGGTTCAAGTCTGAGCTCTGGCTGGGCCACTCAAGGACATTTACAGAGTTGTCCTGTAGCCACTCCTTTGTTATCTTCTCTGTGTGCTTAGGGTGGTTGCCCTGTTGGAAGATGAACCTTCGCTCCAGTCTGAGGTCCAGACTGTGGAGCAGGTTTTCATCAAGGATGTCTCTGTACATTGCAGCATTCATCTTTCCCTCGATCCTGACTACCGCTGAAAAACGTCCCCACAGCATGATGCTGCCACAAACATGCTTCACTGTAAGGATGGTATTGGCCAGGTGATGAGTGGTGCCGGGTTTCCTCCAGACATGAAGCTTGCCATTCAGGCCAAAGAGTTCAATCTTTGTTTCATCAGATTAGAGAATTTTGTTTCTCATGGTCTGAGTGTCCTTCAGGTACCTTTTGGCAAACTCCAGGTGGGCTGTCATGTGCCTTTCACTGAGGAGAGGCTTCTGTCTGTCACTCTACTATACATCTAGTTACATGTGTAACTGTGATTCTGTGGTTCTAGGGGAGTATGTGACTTGAAGGAAGGTCTCACCATGATATGAAATGATTTCGATTTGTGTGGTTTGAGTTAGTCATTTTAAACCAAGAAGCTTTCAACTGTAGTAGTATTATAGCTATTTGATCAAACTAGTAGTGGGGTATCGCTGATAAACAAGAAATACAACACTTTCTTTATGTATACATTATTCCATGAAGTTCTTCTCCGTTGGTAGTAAGCACAATTGACTTAACAGAGTAGCTAAACGTGTAGCTAAAGTCTTGTCAGTTTTATCCTTCATGTGTAAAATATTTATATTTACAAGACATGGTGTGGATTGCAACCAAGAATACAGCCTTAACTACAGCCTGAGGACTCAAACAGTCTTCAATAGGGCTGTAATCAAGGGCACCATTGTCAAGTCCAAGACAAACCCAAGACCAGCACTAGCCAAGATAAAGTCAAGACCAAGACCAAGGCCAAGTCAAGATCAAATCCAAATGAAAGCAGACTGAGTGACTTACATTTGAGGAGGGAACAAATGTGCAATTATGCCAAAATATTTATTGTCTGTTGTGGACTACATAGTTTCTAGCCCTGTTATAATGAAACAAGATTTTTAGCATCCAATGTCAATGCACATTCTTAAATGATTAGTTGAATTTGAACCAATTATGTTAGTTCTCTCAACTTCATTCAAGCATTGTACCAATCCCTACCTTTTCTAGACGGAATATTTGTCAAACCTTTTTGAAAGATAAGTCAACATGACCAAGACCTAGATTATATTTAGCCAGACCAGTATCCAAGACAGAGACAAGTGCAAGTACAAACACTAATAATTCAGAGACATGTCCAGTACAGGAACAATCTTGAGACTGGACTTGAGTCCTACAGCCCTAGTCCTCAATATTCATAGTGATGAACGAAACAAAAAGACTAAAAAGAAAGCAGTGCTCATGCCAATTCAATGCAGTTGCTAATATGTTTGTAATATAATATTCATATTAATAAGAGTATGATTAAATAAATTGAAGAATAAGCACCAAGATCACTGGAAAGTGATATAAATATTGTAACAAAATAATTCACAGTAGGAGTATTTTGTTGGGTTGCCGAGAGTCTCCTGAGCTGCTAGCAGAACAGATAGGGCAGTGTTCCATGACACTGTTGTAATAGGTGCATATGCCAAACTTACGTTATGAATTAAACATATAAGTATTTTCACAAACTTCTCTTCCTACCTGCCAAGTAAAAATAACTGCTGTCTATGCTGGACCAATACTTTCTGACTCTTACTACTTTTACCTGTCACGTTTCAAAAGATGGTTTGGAAGATTTTCAAACAGTTTAATTAAACAAAGAACAATAAAGCAAAGACACTAAGACACTAGGACAACTTGGCAAAATACTGTGGCAAGAAACAAAACACGGTAACATGGAACACGGTGGTCTAAGACAAACGTAAGACAGGGAAGCAGTGCAAACATGGCTATATATATATATATATATGCTCATTAACAGAAACGTGATTCAGGCGCAGGTGGTCATGTGACATGTTGTAGTACAGTGCAGTGGCTGATGGGAACTGAAGTCCAGAGTTACCTGCTTGATATATGACATTACCACTGTAGCCAATGTTTAACAAGCTTATATTAGGCTCATATAGGTCCAGTGTTACACCCTATAAAAGCTTCTGTCTATCACCATAAGGTGTTCTTTGGTTTGTCCCTCTATGCAACAGAGGTTTATCCTGTCATATAGAGTTCCAAGCAGAATACATTTGGAAAGCAAGAACCATTACCAATCCATAGAAACCTTGATTCTTCACCACAGGACTTGAGTTCACACTAAGATATCCACTACATTACTCATCTAACAGGATGCTGAAACCATTGCTACATCATAGAAAAAGAGGAGCAACATCAATTCAGAGGGCAATATTTTTATTTTTCTGTGTCACACTGCAAGAAGATCACCCAAAGAGAATGACTGGCAACAGGCACAAGTCAAGATGAGTTTGATCCAGTTGTATGCAATTGCAGATAAGTGACACCTAGTGTAATTTTCTTTTACTCCCCTCTCTTCATTTCTCTGCCTCTTTCCTCTAGCCTTTTCTCTTTCATTCTTTCATCTTATCCTGTTTTTCATCTCCACCTTTCATGCTCCTGATGTCTGTCTTTCTTAAGAAATGAGAAAAAAAACGATTTAGAGAGAGTGTCTGCCACACATATTTAGTTTTTTGTGCAATTCCATTCCTCAAGACATACCTTGAATGTTTTAAATCATTGTGGATTACAGTATAGTGGAAAGACGTTTTCATGGCCGTTCTTGCTGTCATCAGTTGCTGCAGGGGAACCAGCCTCTCTCTCATTCAGACTAATCTTTAATTACCCTGTAATTAAATTAAGACCTATCAGAAAGGCTTACCCAATTATCTAGGCTATGCTTGATTTTTCTCTTCACACTCATTGGATGCGATGCACAAGAGTAAACACGTTAACTGTGTAGTTCACACGGCTGCAACTCGGAGTATCTGAACCACTCTAGGCAAGGTTTTCATGGACCTGACACATTCAAGGTGAAATTCAGTGTGAAAGAAATGTAGTGCCAGTAAAGAGAGCATGTGAGGGAAAGAAACAGTAAGAACAGTATAGAACAACCTGTTCCCTTAATAGGCCTGTTGTTTAAGAGTACACTAGGGGAGAGATAGCTTTTAGGAGATAATTATATGAAGCATTTGACCTTGCCTTTTCATCTCAGTTATGTGCGCTAGAGAGCCAATGCCGAAAGGTGTACATTTATAGTGTATTAATGTAAAATAACTATTAGTCTGCAATATGACAAAGACCCAGTTTGTTCATGGTTATATGCCCAAACACTAAAAGCAGTTGCAGCCTTTTTCCCTTTTATAACTCTTTTATTGAAAAAAAAAAATGTTTTCTGGCCCCATAACCATTCAATAACAAAACTGCAAAATCCTACTGATATTCACTGGGAACATTCTCTTTCTGTACTACTCTAAAATGGACATCAAATTCTTCACATGCTTGCAGATATTAATAAATGAATACTGAAACCTCTTCATTGCAGGACAAATGTTTAATTTTTACATTTAAATAAATATTACATTGCTGAACAGCCTATTTCAACTCTGCTTTTATGCATGTATTTTCATGACTAATGGCCTCTGAAATATGCACAGCCCACATTAGCAACTTCTTTAGACGCATTCATTAATTCATTCACACATTCAGTAATCACTTTATTCCAGTCAGTGTTGTGGATCTGTTGTCCATCCTGGGGAACCGGCTGTGAGGCAGTGATACACGCTGAATGGGATTCCAGTGCAGTACACACACAAAACATACACCGACATTTGCACACTCATTTACACCTATGGGCAATTTAGAGTCACCTATTCACCTATCCATATTTTTTTTGAGAGGTGGGAGGAAAATGGAGAACCCCGAGTGAACAGAGCGTTGAGGTCGCAACACAACCTGCTGTTCCAGCATGCCACCCTCTTAATCTACAGTTTATAAATCCATCCATCTTCTACTGCTTATTCCTTCTTCAGGGTCGCAGGGAATCTGGAGCCTATCCCAGGAAGCATCGGGCACAAGGCGGGGGTACACCCTGGACAGGGTGCCAGTCCATGCATGTCTTTGGACTGGGGGAGGAAACCGGAGTACCCGGAGGAAACCCCTGCAGCAGGGGGAGAACATGCAAACTCCGCACACACATGGCCCCGGCGGGAATCGAACCACGGAGGTGTGAGGTGAACGTGCTAACCACTAAGCCCTCAGTTTAGCCCTCAGTGTATCTTGTAATCATTTATTTGGATTTCCCTGAATAGTTGAAAACAGGTAAAGGTCAGGTAAAATAAATAACTGTTGTGTAAAATTATTGTTTAAGGAAAATTATACTATGCTCTTTACTTAAACTGTGCGAAGGATCACATTTGATGTTTAACAGAGAATAATAGCATAAATCAAATGATGAGTATGTATGTTTTTTCTTGCAAACAACCTATAACAGCCCACATAAGTGTGCTAAAAGGCACTTTCATTGTAAGTCCTTCGCATTTTACACTAGGCTGCAATTAGAGCTGTTTTTATCCTCCATTTTCCTGAGCTGTATCCTTTCATTCTGCCTTTCATCCCTGTCATTCCTCTCTCAGCAGATCCCCTACCAGGTAGACTGCGTCACGCACTGCTAAAAGACGCTCAAAAAAGGAGAACAAAAATCTGTATATTTGAAAGAATTGAGAGGACATTGATTTATGTATCGAGCTGCTCTGAGTGAAACGAGGACAAAGCATTAGCAGTGCCTTTCCAAGCTGAGAGAGCAGGGAAGCACAAAGACAGCCTGCTGACGTTAAGGACACAGAGACAAGGATACAGACATTGGAATCCAAGGTGAAAGTGGGCTTTATTAAGGACCATGAGGGAGTGAGGGTGTGTGAGAGGGTTGAGTTGAATAGAGGGGTTGAGGTCAGGATTCGAACTCAGGTCCACAGTGTAATGGTCGTAGCAGGAAGTGGGCAGTGTGTGAGCAGACAGGGAGCATGAGTAGTGGACCTGGAACATGAAGAGAGAAACACTGGAACTAGAAGGAGGGGATTACCTGTGGTTAGGAAAGGAAAAGCAGGCTACAGGGTTGCCATTGTTCCCTAATCTTGAATGTGATAATAGATTTGGAAAATATCCACGCACAAGCAATCAGAGAAGTAAACAGGCATACTGTACGCCTAGCCAAATACCTGTGGCACAGAAAACAAGCTTCCCCAAGACACCATGAGCCAATGAAAGGCTACACAAAAGCTGGCAAACTCATCCAGCCTTCACAGAAAGCAATCAGGACTAATATAGCTATTTTCCAACCAGGAGTTGAGTATGGCATGATACTGTTAATAATCCAGATCCAGAACTATTCATACCCTGTTTGAGTACCTGGAGAAGTTTCACATGTTCGCCCAATTTCTACACGATTTTCCTTCAGGTTCTCTTCTCTAAACTGCTCCTAGGTTTAAATGAGTGTGTGAACGTGTTTGTGCATTGTGCCTTGTGCTCTTACAGAAGATGAATGAATGAATATATATGTTACTATACTACATATCATTGTAAAGGTCTACCAACATTCACAGCTATTTGCACCTTTTAAGCTTTTATTGCAGATCAAATGACAAAAAGATATGTTTTTTTTTCAGCTCCCGAATACAGTGTAATTCAAACTCATTCGTACTGGCACTGTAACCAGTCATCCTTGTACAAGAACTACCAAGTAATTCCACTCACTCTTCATATGTAAAAGAAAAAGAACTTGGTGTCATGAGTAATTCGTAAAATGGGAATGAAGGTGACATGGTTGAGTTTTGCTCAATTTCGTAGAAATTAAGGTTTTAAGATAGGTTACAAATGATAATTGCACTCCTAATCCTAATGTTAACCTTCATAATGTTTCACACAAACTGAGACAAATTAGCAAATATGAGACCAAGTGAAAACATTCACTTTAAAGCAGTTACTTTTTACCTTTAGATAACTGAATACAGTATTTGAGTATACTCAGGCACTCAGCCACTTTTTAACTTTCACTTAATAGTAATTTCAACTTGCTATGTACACTATACACTAAATGATGTGGGGAATACTTTCATTCATTTATTCAGCTTCAGTAATATTTTTATCCTGGTTGCAGGAACACTGGGAGCAAGGCTGTGAATTCAATGCAACCCACTCTGTTAGTGTGTCTCCCCGTCCATCCTTTTACACAAGTACACATTTTCTGTACTACTTCTAACCCTGGTGATGATCTACAACTTCATTTGGTTACTCAATGTTGTGCACAATTTCTGCTATCAGCTGGAAAAACACTATCATGTCTGCAGACATGACAGCTACAACCATTCCTCATGAGAGATAGATTTACTATTGTAACTAGTTTGTAAACACTAATGTATTCTTGGTCATATACAGTGGTTAGAAAAAGTATGTGAACCCTTTGGAATTTCATGGTTTTCTGCATAAATTTGAAATAAAATGTGATCTGATCTTCATCTAAGTCAGGGGTATTGACAAATATACTGTGCCTAAAAGAATAACACAAAAAAAATATCTTACATGTCTTTATTGAACACACTTATTCAACATTCAAAATGGCAGTGGAAAAAGTAAGTGAACCCTTAGAATTAATAACTGGGGCTATATCAGGCTCAGATTCTGAACGAAATCTTGCGAGATCAGCAGAAATACTCAAACCAGCCCATCTAGTACCAACAAACATACCATAGTTAAAGTCACTGAGATCACATTATTTTCCCCATTGACTGAAGCTCTTGACCTGTATCTGCATGATTTTATGCATTGCTGCTGCACATGATTGACTTATTAGATAACTGCATGAATGAGCAGGTGTACCGGTATTCCTAATGGACGGTGAGTGTATAATGGAGAACAGCTTTCTTGAGCATCATCTCTACACTGCAATTTTACTGTTGAAAGGCAGTTGAAAGCTGAGACCTGCGGAGAAACAGACATTTTGACCCCAGTCACTCTAATCTATGGGTCATTATTGGAGATTTTAAAACATATTGCATGAGCAAAATGAGCCATGCTTCTCTTCTCTGAGCAGTTAAGACTCCATCCTTGTTATTTTAGTGATTATGAAGTATTGCAGGTCAATGGGACACAGGTTAGTAAGTTCTCTTGAGTCCTCTTACTTCTCTCTTATTTCTCAGCCCATTCTGTTCTCCTGTAATGACTCTCATGTTAACAGCAAATTAGAGGATAAATATTTGTAAAAGTCACACTGAACAAACACAGACTGTAGAAGCAGTGAAGGGATCTAACTGTGAGCTGCCTTGAGTCAAGTTTAATTGTCTCAAGGCAATTAAAATGACTTAATTAAAGCGCACCTATTATGCTTTTTCAGATATGACCTTTCATGTAGTGTGTGACATAGCTGTTTGTGAATGTAAAAAGTCTGCAAAGTGTCAAAAATCAAAGAGCAAGATGAATAGAGTTATTGAAACTCAAAAGTCAGTAATTCCAGACTAACTTCCTGTACAAGTTTGGTTTGGTTTGGTCAATGACAGTGACACTAGCCAATTGCGGGCACCTGTGTACTCATGTATGTGGAAGAGGGTACATGGGGGGATTTTTGAAATTTGACTGTGCCCTGAAATGGATTGGAACCTCATCCAGGGTGCCCCCCCACCTTTTGCCCCATGCGTCCTTGGATAGGCTCCAGGTTCTCCATGACCCAGCAAGGATAAGCGGTACAGAAAATGGATGGATGGATGGATGGATTATTATGAAAGCCATATTATTAATTAATATAATAAGTTAACAAGATGTTAATAAATAACTACTACCATTATTAATAGCTATTCGTATATGACTCATTCGTCATTGTAAATGGTCTGCACTTATATAGTGCCTTTATCCAAAGCGCTGTACAGTGTGTCTCATTCACCCATTCACACACACTGTACACTCACATGGTAGCAGAGCTGCCATGCAAGACACTAACTTGCCATGCAAGGAGCAACTTGTTGTTCAGTATCTTGCTCAAGGACACTTCGGCATGTGGGCTGGAACCGAACCACCAACCCTACGATTAGTGGACAACCCGCTCTACCACCTGAGCCACAGCCGCCCCATGTATTATCGGATCATATATTAATGAATCATCATGAGAGCATTACTTAAGTAACAGTATTGTTTCTTCATGGACCATGTAGTTCAATGTTACAGAATTGTTTTAGATCCTCCATAGCTCATTCTGATGATCCAATCAGTGATTGATGAAATGTGCATTTGAAAATAACAAATGTCCTCTACTTTAAATCATGAAACACTTGAAGGGAATATATTGTACTTCATTACTTTATGTACATAGGAGGATATATATCAGGGGGATATATTCTATTTATTTATTTTTGCTGAATAAAATGCACATTGTTGAAATGTGAGAGTTGCCATGACAGTAAGGTAATGTGTCAAGGCAACTCTAGTTATAAGTGTGCTGTGTGTCAATAGCTGAGGAATCCAACCAGGAACGACATGCTGGTATTTTTAAAGTCTTGGTGGGTGGCAAATGGAACATGCTACAGCGCTGGATGTTTAACACAACAGGGTGACTGTTGACAGGTACTTAGTTTTTTAGAGAGAGAGAGAGAGAGAGAGAGAGAGAGAGAAAGACAGAGAGAGAAAGACACAGAGAGAGAGAGAGAGAGAGAGAGAGAGAGAGAGAGAAAGACAGAGAGAGAGAGAGAGTGAGAGAAAGAGAGAGAAAGACAGACAGAGAGAAAAAAAAAGAGAGAGAGAAAGAAGAGAGAGAGAAAGAGAGAGAGAAAGAGAGAAGAAAGACAGAGAGAGAAAGACAGAGAGAGAGAGAGAGAGAGAGAGAGAGAGAGAGAGAAAAAAAAAAAGAGAGAGAGAGAGAGAGAGAGAGAGAGAGAGAGAGAGAAAAAAAAAAAAAAAAAAAAAAAAAAAAAAGATGTGCATGCACGTGTTTTTGTCTTGGTGGAGACAAATGTCTGCACAAATTTAGCAAGTATCTAACAGGTTTGACATTGTGCACACATTGGGATTGTCCACACAAGGATAACTGTTTTTTAAAAAAAAATGATTTTATTAATTAATTTATTTTAAACTGCAGCATTTGTTTAAGAAAACTAAAATAGCAAAAAGTTTTGGTTACAGAGGTTAGACTTAGGTGTAGGCATAACATTCATTAACTGCATTAATAATTAAGTCAGTGGAAAGTCCTCATAAAGTTAGTAAGATAAAAGTGTCTGTGTGTTATTTCCATAGCAGTGTGCCCTATGTTATGTTGTGATTTTTTCTGCCTTCAAATTTGCCCCCAGAGCAATTTTTCCACCATAAACCAGTATATTAGTTGAGTCCATTTTTCATTTTATTTCAGTCCAAGTTTCTTACTCCAGCAGAAAGCGGAATTTAATTCTTTTTCTACAGCTTCAGTAAATCAAACAGTACCTTATGCAGTGCGTCCCTTGGTGTCACTGCTTCAGTGATATGTGAGATTTGATGGCAAAAAATGAAATGTTCATAAACCACAAAGGTGAACATCAGCACTTGCTCAACAGTTTTATTAACTGAAAACTTTGTGTCTGAAGAAAAATGGTGCTGTATACAACGGGTGCCGTGTTGTTCAGCCCAGGTTTTTCTGTTCCCAGAAAGATCCTTAACAGAAGCTCGGCTAATCTGTAAGTGTGGTGATGACAACCTTGGCTAGCAAAAGTAACAGATGTCCTTCTCATCATCCTTTCATTCTCTATTGGTTATAGTTGTCCATGATGACCCCCGGTCAGATGTAAGACTGTTTCTGCTGGCAGCAGGTCAGGGTGGATCTGATGTTAATCAGATGGCAGTGAAATAACAGAGGGCCGTTACTTAGTCACAGAAAACTGATCCAGTCTTACTAATACTTTGCTCTCTTTGAAGATTCAGTGCATCACCACTCATTTGTGGACAAACCTGATCCTTGTTCAAAATCCATGAAATGTTGACTAAATCACACTATGACCTTGATATTGGTACATTATGATGAAAGCCAGCTAGTGCATTTTTAAATTCCTTTTAACAACGCAGCAGGAATTTCTCGGTGAATATTGCCATTGTAATTAATGCAAAATTTGACCTTTTTTCGCTCTACACTTTCAGTTTGGATGTGTTAATTAATTCACAATCATGTCTAGTATCTTATAGCATTTTACACTGAGCCTTAAGAATGAGATATCTGCAGCCTGTCCGTGGATTGTCTAATTAACAGAATAATGGAAAGGAAGGGGGGCGGTGGGGGGCACAAAGCAGATTAAAATGAACCATTTTTCATTGGGCATCCAGTGACGGGGTTTTTGGAAATTAACTCGTGTGAGAGGTCACTGACCCTTCTCCTCATCCCAGGATTTTTATATTCATCCACAACTCCTTATTTATGTTACCCCATAGGATATGACTGAAAAACTGGGATATAGCGGATTACAAATACACTAGTTGGCATGAACAGATAACATGTTAAAATCATAAATGGATACAACTGCAGATATGAACAGGAGATGCACTATTCATTTTATTTTTGTTTGTCCATTTTTTTTTAAAGAAACCTTGCCTGAAAGGTTCACAAGATATCTGGTTGAGACTAGAGGTTTACAACAAGGGACTTCAGGATGCAAAAACATTTCTGCCAATAGGAGGTTTTTATTTTCATGCTGGTTTCAGTGCGTTTTTGACATTCACTTGTGAAAGATCTGGAAATTCTATAGACATGCCATCATAATTTGTCTCCATATTTCACCATCACTGCAGCTTTCTGTCAGTCCCGTCTGATCGGTGATGTCTCACTTGTCTGCTAAGCAGCTGAGAGTTCTGTCACATCTAACTTCTTCACTTGCCAGTGACTTTATGTGTTGTGTGCTTAATACTGAATCATTTTACAGGGCCTTGGGTCTTCTCCCAAGTAGAACTGCTACTGCTAAGGGTCTGCTTTGCAATATGCTTTCTTTATGATCGCAGGAGAGCAGAGTATTCACATGTCCTCTTTTTTGTGGATACTTTAAAGCATAAAACATGACCTCACTACATAGCTCGAGCGCAAATCTAGTCTGCCAAATGGAGAATTTTAAACAAAGTGAACACAGTACACCTTCATAGCTAATACTATATTAGCTAATAATAATAATACTAACAACCAGACACAGACTGAGTCAACCAAGAAAACAATGGCAGTTGATGATAGAAATATTGAGTCAGTCATAACAGTCAGTGACATCAGCAACAACCTCCAAAGCACAGATATACAATCCACCATTCGAGGAAGACTTTGAGAGCACAAATCTGAGGCCATACCACAAGATGCAAACCACTCATCAGCAGAAAAGAATCATAAAGCCAGATTGGAATTCACAGGGAAATACAGAGATAAGTTCCACAAATGTTCTGGAACCAAGATTAACCTCTACCAAAGTGATGGAAATGCCGAAGGCTGGAGAAAGAAAGGATCTGCTCATGAACCAAAACATGCACGCTCATTGGTCAAGGCTTGGATTTGCATGGCCGCTATTAGAACAGGCTTGATGCAGTTATTGCAAGCAAGGGATATGCATGCAAAGCCTGGATTTGAATCCCATAGAAATGCTGTGGGGGGATTTGAAACAGCAAAACATGCAAGAAAACCCTCAAATATCTTGCAACTAAAAGAATATTGCATGGAAGACTGTTTAAAAATTCCAGCAATCCTGGTGGACAATTATGCAAAACGCCTACATGAAGTTATTTCTGCTAAATGGAGCAATACTAGCTTCTGAGGCCAAGGGTGTACTTACTTTTCCCACAGAAGAATATCACTTATATTGGTATTTCTGCTGAATAAATTATTGAAAAAGCAAATTTTCATGAAGTATCCCAACTTCATTAATAGGCACTGTTTCAAAGATGATCAAATGTTTGCTCGTCCAAATATATAAAAAACAAATAAAATAAAAAATAAAAAAAGCCAACAATTTCCATGGAGTGTACTTAATTTCTCACGAGTGTAGATGTAAATATCAGGAAATGAAAGCGGACAACAAACCCAAATGTCCTCAGTGTATAGCAAAAACAAAAGAATTGGCCCTGCTCTTCTAATAGTTTCGGATGGGGTCTGTATCACAGCATATCAGTATTAAAATACAAACAATATTAATGACAGGAACACCATCATGAATATTCTGATACACAGGTATTTAGTACATAGTGCACATTACAATAGCAGTTTTGATCTTTCCACTGTCTGTCTGTCACTGAAATTGGAAATCTGATTTGCATTGATATGTAACATGGCTGCATTCGGAATACAAAGTAGCTATTTGGACTATAAATGAATTTATAAGTGCCGAAAAGTTTTACTGATTATTCTATTACCAAGTATGCTCTGCATAGTTTACAGCCCTGAGACTCTTCTCATCTCTGCTGATTTCCTTATTTGTCTACATACTAGATGACTTCACTCCCTCTTTGCTGCTTTCTGTTTCTTTCTCAAAAAAAAAAAAAAACCAAAAGCCTCTCCCCTCACCAGGATTTTTGCCTCTTGGCTGCTGTCTGGTCTTTCTTATCCTCTGTCTCTCTGTCTGGATGTCATTCTCTTATTGTACTGGTTTCTCTCCAAGCGTCTATATACTGTTTCTGCATTATTGTGGCCAGAATGTTAATTATGTTTTGTTTATCTTGGATATGACAGTTCCTTTATTTCGATATTAAATAGATCTCATTTAAGCTTATTACAACGCCTAGCAAAAATTATGGAATCACCACACTTGGAGGATCTTCACCCAGATTTTCTTCTTTTTTTTCTTTGTAGCAAATAAACAAGTTGACACAAAATTATTTTTTCTATATATATTCTAGCTTCTTGAAACATACATCAAATACGTTAAATGAAATTGTTTTAATGTATGGTACATTTTTTCCAGATCAAGGAGCAAACACTTTTATTATCTCTGTGTGTGTGTGTGTGTGTGCGCGCATGTATTCACCTACATAATGTTTTTTTTTTTGGCAAGTTTATCTCTGGACATAACATGAAAAGGATATTCAGTAAGCATGGGGTACGAAGATAAGACATAGAGAGGAAATGAATTTTACATTATCCATAGACAGACTGTGATTGTGTGCAGTATGAGGAGCCTAGTGACTGCACGGTGACCTCAACGTGATGCACAGGCGCTGATGTTTTATTTAGCCGGACGTGCTTTAGCCTGATAATTTTCCAATCAAGCAGCTCAAAGCAAGTCTTCCATTGTATCTCCCAAACCCTGACTATAAAAATAGTGCACAGGTATTTCTCCTTTTCTTCTAATTTCCTGGGTTACCATGGTGACGGCAAGCTTTGGCAGGGTTGCGCAAATGTTTTCTTGGATCTAGATGAATGCTGGGTGCTACACAAAAGTCCAAGTTTAGCAAAACGACATGCTATAATAATATCTTATTGCTATGCTAACTTGCATGTTACATAGCAGCCTGATCTATAATAAAATCGTGAAATATTTCCTTTGTCTTATTAAGCTAAGAAAACACAATCAAATCATTTATGTGATAGAACTTCATGTCAAAGTAATGTGCTTTATAGCGTCGCCTCATTCAGCGTTCTGAGGTACAATGTTAAACTAATGCTTGGGTAAGTCTGTGTCCTGATGGTTGAAATCCACTGTGCCCATTCACACACTTCAAACACTTTCCATTTTAAAAGCTTAAAAAGCCTGGCTAACAAAACGGTGTTCATTATTTCAGACCGGCTTTTGTAAATGCAGTTCTTGTAACGTCTTTCGCTATTTCACCAAAATCTAATAACGTATGTAACACAACGAGGACGCTTCCAGTCCTCGTTAAATGTAAATGAGGAGCCAAGTGGGAGTAAATTGTGATACTTTTCTCATTTCGAAAACACCTTGTTAGCCTCTGGATCAGACAGGCTGCATTCGCATCAACACAGGTCACATGTGCGATGATGAATGGTGCTAATTTCCCCATCATCTGAGACAAAAAAACCTGGCATGCTTAATGAGCCCAGACGGCTTCTTATTCTTCTTCTTCTTTTTCTAATGATGTCCTTCTCGATGACGGGGCTGGGAAAACAGAGGAATCATGTGATTTCTTGGTGCCAATTAAGATCTCAGTACATAACATTTCAATGAATATTGATAAACAGAAAGAGTACATGATGTGCACATTATTAAAATAAATAAATAAATTAATTAAATTTTTTGTGTATTGTACTGTTTTGTGTTTCAGGTTGAGTATACACTATACATGCCTAGAGGTTTCCATGTCTGGTGCTTCTGCCTCTTTTTTATAGTGCTGATAGTTTGTTTGCTGGTTGCTAGTTGACACAGACCTCCTACACACCAGCACTTAAGTGGCAAAATTCTTCTAGCCATGATATTCTGAGCAGCAGCAGCATGAGTTTCTGCAGAACACGAATTGAAGGCAGCACCTGATGACTTCTGCCATTTGAGTTTTAAGACTCCACTGCTCTGCACTTGTCCTTTGACTACGTACTGGCGTTTAAGGTGGTGTCAACCCCTTAACTGTGACCAACTATGGAGCCTGGAAGTTGACAAAAAGTATTTGAATATGAATTTTTAATGGTAAATGTAATAAATGAAACATTTCTTTTGCCAATGTTTTGCTTTGTTTTAAACTCTGGATAAGAATTTTCTTTAAAAGTATGGGTTAGATTTTTGAGATTGAAAACAAAATTCAAATCCCTTACAACAAATCTTTAAAATGTTCAATCTAAACAGCAACAACAATGATTTTATGTAAATTAGGACAAAGGTGAAGCACCCAGGATACTTTTCTGAGGAAATGTTAAACAATCTATGCTTAGTATATGACTAGGGGGACTATGTAGGTAGTGTAGCTTTCTATAGCTAGGGTATGCTAACTTTAGCTTGCTAGCAATAGCCAAAGTTAATAAGAGTTTAGTTATTTCAGCTGAACATAAAAACTTTAAACGCACATATCTCATTACAGATCATATCTTCTAGCTCTACTTCACCTCTCACCACTTCACGAGCATGGCAGGTGTCTGAGATTGGCTAAAAGTTTGACCACTCTGAAATAGTCTACTTTTCTTTGTGAATTCTTCATTGTTCTACATTTTATATAAAATCTGTAAATTAAGCTCTGTAACTGGCTAGGTAATTGACATTCAATCAAGGCATCATCTTTTGAATGTCTCTGTGAATATATTCAATGTGTCTCCCCCTCCCTGTTATATTTCTTGTGAACCTGGGCATGGGAAAGGTGCTTGATATTTAAATCAACTAAAAAAAGACAAATGCCTTCCATGAGTGTCATGTCCACCGAGATGTCATTATGGTAACAGTTCCTATTCTCCTTTCACTGTTACCATGGTAATTTATCACAATTTATTATCACCTGTTGCTTGTCACCCATGTCTAGTTGGCCTGTTTTCAGATTTTGCAAATTATTGCTGTGGTCCACTCCAGAAAGCACCGGTTTGTGATTTAACCTGATAATGAAGTCCAAAAAAGTCGGTATTTTTTCTCACTGCAGACAGAAGGACTAAACTAAAATCAAGATCAGTTGCCCCAGCAACATACGTTCTCAAAAAATAACCTTGAAAATGACAAATTTATTAGAGTTAAGACTGACCTTGTCTTTAGTGTTTGATGAATTGGGAATGCAGTCATGATTCAGCGGTGCCAAAATCCTACATTTTATTGAACATCTTACAAATAAAATAGATGTTTTAAAACCAGGGGTAGGAAATACTTGAGTCATTGTACTCTGTAAAGCACTATCTTGGAAGATTTCACTTTACTCAAAGTATTATTGAAAGTGAATACTTGTACTCTTAGTTTCCAAGAGGAAAAAAAAAACACATTTTTACTCTGAAAATGATTTCATTTTGACCTTCAGAGCACTCAAATCCTAGGTTTATCTGAGCTATGCTCCTTCTGACTGTTGCAATCAAAATTATTCAACCCCCATTGCAAATCAGGTTGATTGTGAAAATTTACAGACTTTCAGCTGTTTGCGATGAACAAATCAATCAAAAGTAATTTAAATAGTTCAACATAACGAATTCTTCAAGTGGTTTCCCCAAATTCAACTGAAAATGCAACTTATAAGGATTTCTCCAGTTTCAAAATTATTTAACCCCTTCATGGCAAGCATCTTTTGTACTTAGTAGAGCACCCTTTTGATTTTATGACCTGCTGCAAACGAGATGCGTAGCCAGACACAAGCTTCTGGCAGCATTCCTGAGGAACCATTCCTCATAAGCAATGGCCTCCAGTTCAGTAATATTCTTGTGTTTGCATGCTGCAACCACCTTCAAATCCCACCAGAGATTTTCGATGTGGTTCGAGTCAGGTGACCGTGACGACCCTGTAGAATCTTCCATGAATTCTTCTGCAACCAAGCCTTGGTGGAATTTGAGGTATGCTTGGGATCATTGTCCTGTTGGAAGGTCCAGTGACCCCCAAGCGTCTCCTAGGTTTTCTCCTAGGACTTCCTTATACTTCAATGAATCCATCTTGACTTCCACATACTGCAAGTTTCCAGTGCCAGGGGATGCAAAGCAGCCCCAGAGCATCGCCGAGCCACCCCCATGCTTGACCGTGGACAGAGTGTTCTTTCTTCATTCTTCTTTCTCCAGACATACCACTGATCCATGGTGCCGAAAAGAATACCAAAACTTCTATGGCTTATTTATATGATTTTGAGCTTACTTTTCTGTGCTTTTGGGTGTTCGTCTTGGAGTTCTGGCATGGAAACCTTCTGTGTTTAGTATGTGCCTTACTGTGCTCACCGAAACCTCCGTGCCTGTTGCCACCAAGTCTTGCTGCAGGTCATTTGCAGTCACTCGAGGGTTTTTCACTGCCCCAGCTTCAGGTATTTCATGTGTCCATTTTTCAACCCCCAGTATAGAATCCCTCATAACAGCACAAATATGCAAAACGTGTGTGTGATATATATATATATATATATATAAACAACATAGTATGGGTTGGTAGCTCAACAAGTCTTACATTTCTCAACAAGTCTTAAATCTCTGTCACTCACACACCCCATTCCATTGTTTTTCCACAGCAGACAGCTAGTCCATTATCTCGACATCACAATAACAGCTTTTTCCTCTGATGTGACAGAAAATCAAATACTGAGGTGGAGTAGCTGACCAATTTTGTACGTGTAAAGCGGCTTACTTGACCTCCCCAAGCTAAACAGGCCCTTAATATATTGGAATTCATTCAAATAAAATATACTAAATTCCCTTCAATCACAAATCATACTTCATTGAATCACCAATTCATACTTCTAAAAATCATTTATTTATCTTCAGTAAGTGCTTTATCTTGGTCAGGGTCAAAGTGGATACAGAGATTATCCTGGCGACACTGGGTATGAGGACGGGCTAAAATTATCCAAATACACTAAGTGGCCAAAAGATTGGGGACACCTGACCATCACACCCATATGTGATACTTATCTAAACTGTTGTCCCAAACATTTGGACATATATTACAAATTTGTTCATTACCTAAATAGGGCCCCCTCCCAAAAAAATAAAATAATAATAAAAAAATTGTTATATATATATATATATATATATATATATATATATATATATATATATATATATATATATATATATATATATATATATAGTTTTATTTCTTTTTAGCAATCTGTGGGTAAACATTTGTTGAAAAAAAATGTTACCTAGAATAAAAATGGGATTAAAGACCAACAGATTTTAATATACCCCCAACAAAAGAAATGTGCAATATAACCATAATCTAGCCATCTATATTTAGATCTGTCTACTCTACTTTGGTTTCCCACAATCATTTATTAAGTGTGCACATCCTAACAGCACTCTTCTATTTCATTAATATGAAGGTTAACCTCTCTTGCTGAGAGAAATTGCTTATTTGAACATGGCACAGGGAGCTCCAGAGATCAGTCCGGAAAGTTACAGCTAAAAAAATTTGTGCCTCACTAGTTATTGAAGTGATTGCTCACAGATCAGTGAGCAAATGTAGAGGTTACTTAGTGCTGAGCCATCATTGTGCTGTACCTACATTACTTTGCTTCTGTGTGGAGTTTAAGTGAACTGGCTGAAGTCCTGAAATTCTAAATCACTGTGTCGTTGAACACTGATTCACGGCGGTCTCTTATAAAAAAAATAATTATATTATATATATATATATATATATGTAAATAAATAAAATTTAAAGATGTTTATTTTGTTACATTTTGTCCATCATTACAAGATCACCTCGATTCAGCCCCTCCACATACTGCTCTCAGGATGCACAGGGAAAAGCTTCCGCACATAATGTATACTGTAAATAAAGAACTTAACAAGAGGAGAAAATAGACAGGATATTACCCATCAATTTCAGTGATGGACCTTGGCACTTGAATGTACTTTTGAATGCACCTCGTAATGGACAGAGTTGCCTTATCATTATATATTGTGAGCTTGGTTGCTGTATTGCAGTGCCCTGGATTTTCTGAAAGTCCTGATATTGGAGTGACAGAAGCAAAGCCAAAGAAACCTTGACTGTACATAAGAATCAGAGCTGCCTATGTGGACTGAGCATGTCCACTAATGAGGACACTTGAGAACGGAACATGGTGACTCAAGCCTCAGCCTAAAACACACAAACTAACGGGATGGAGCAAGCTGACAAGGTTGAACATTTCAGTATGCTGTCTTCCACGTCAGCCTGAGTTTTGTCAAAGTTGAATATACTTTGTGAAAAAGATTTCTTTGCTCTACTCCCACCTCCAGCATATGAACCATCAATACCTGTGAGAAAGGGCATTTAAGGACCATATGACTGTGCTGGATGGCAGGCAGGTTTGTGAAGTAACACCAAACGCCACCCTTCCCTCACACAGACTGCACAACTACCTTCACTGCAAGCAGCAGGAGTGACAGCTTATTAGAGTACATTTTGCCATCGCGAGTATGTTATCTGAGTGCAGAAAATTTGTCTAGGCGAGAGAAGGTGAGAGAGGAGGAAAGGCGTCATAATCCTACTCGTTATTTTGAAAAAAACTAGGTATATCTTATTTCATGTAAAATTGTGTGCGGTCATCCCAGTCTTACAGAAAAAAGTGGTCGCATTGAACTTATCTGGGATAAATTCACACATTTTAAAACCTGTATACCGTGTTTATATGTCTCTGTAAAGCTGCTTTGAGACAATGTCTATTGTAAAAAGCGCTATACAAATAAAATTGAATTGAATTGAATCAGCATCACCTTTCATACATCGAATATTGACATTCTGGCACAAGCATACATCGCATAGCAAAGTATAAATCTTTCACTTGAATGCTCTGTATTAGAATTTCTGCAAATATGTATTTTAACCAATCTAACCTCTACCACTGTGCTATTTTATTAAAATCTGTAATAAATCTTTGTAGATTATAGATCTGTAAGATATGTAATGAATAACTTTATTAAACCCCCCCCCAACATATCAAGTGTTACTCACTTTATGTGTAAAGTTTGTGCTTTTCATGACATATGATTAGATTTGCCAGGCTCATGAAACTTCTCTTCATTGCAAATACAAATGGGTTTGCAAATCATGTCGTCATGTACTTCAATTATAAGTTGAAACACACAGAATCAAAGTTTCACTTTAATGCCATTTACACCCAAACAGTCAAGTTTACCAAACTTTATCAGACAATTTTACAATACAATCATTCTCAGGCATTTTCTATGGCTGAATTTTGAGTGCCATATTACACTATGAATTAAACACTAGGGAGGGTGCACAAAGATATTGTGTTATACACTTTGAAAGGTGCAAACAAAGTGAGTAGAAAGCCATCTAGCATTAAGTAGAATATTTTACTTGGACTACAGTAATGCAAAATGAAGCTATATAGTTAAAATAAAGTATAACAATGGGCTGCCTAGTTGCTGCCAAGCCTACTTCTGATGATAGACAGTAACCAGATGATTCTGTGATTACATTTAACCAATCGATGGTCAGCACTATTTTTAGCTCTACCCAGCTCACCTGCCATGGTGCCTGATTATTCAGAGTAACCACAAACACCATGGATACAGACACAGTTCACAGGGTGAAGTAAATAGTGATAAAATATGGAATTATGAGTAATTTGCTGAGCCAAGCCAAGCTGCACTGTGTGGAATAGCACTTATGTCATATTTATGAGAGGACATATTCACCCCCAACCCCAAAATTTATCCCATGCCTACCAGTTGCCCACCAGAAGCCAGCTCTCTCCCCTGTCCTTTGACAACTATCAGTCAGACTAACAAGTGCTTCCTCAGAGAGACATAAAACCAGCCAACCGCATCTTTTCAAACTCCTGCTCATGATGGTTCACAGGGCAGTGAAACACACTCGGATGAAAGCACAATCTGCCCTCTTCCACATACACAAGCTTACACCCACAAGTGGCTAGTGTCGCTAGATTTTCAAGGGCCACATTCCCCAGCCATCCAGTGTACTTAAGGGCGTCAACTCCAAGGGAGTTTGTTAAATTGACATACAATATTCTGTAATCTCATTACTGAAAGGTAGCAAAACTTCTGACCATTGCTCAAGACTCCTGGAATCTGCCTTTGTTCATATGGGTGACCTGTTGCTTGGTGATATTTTAAGATTCTGACCATGAAGATGAGCCATTAAAGAACTGATGGAATGTTCCAAAATGTTTAGAGGGATATAAGCTAAAGAAAAACGAGTTCCACTGTGAATAAGCACTGCTCATCATGATTGCTTCGTTACTAAAGTGCTGATTAGAGCTACTCCAGAGAAGCTGAAGCTTGGTGAACATCACCATCAGGAAATAATAACCAGCAGTACTCCACCTCTCTCATTACCTTTCCACGTTTACAGTACTGAAGTGTTCTCACTCTCAGCAATCAGTACCAGACATGCTCCTCAAAGCACTCCAACTGTAATGAGGACAGAATAGAGTCACTCAGTTCAGGTCTTTCTCCAAATGTGCAGTTGATATGCTTCTCTGTGCAAATACGTGTTCCACATGCATTATAGTGCATCATAAATTCCCGTACGCTACCATCACAAATGCTGCTCAGAAGTGATCTTTATCTATATACATATGTGAATATACATATGTGAACATATATTGTACCACATGAGATTAAAAGGTGTAAAAAGTTATTTCACAATTATAAACATATGTGTGAAATCTGTCAAAGAGAAGACAACTTGGTGCTCAATTATAGTCATACCTTAAACTACCAAGCACTTTTTTGTTATAAAAGTTTGCCTCAGCAGTTATAATATTACATTATATATTTTCTAGCAATGTTGTATTTACTGCACTTCCCTGATTCTCAACAAAAGTTAGAGGATGAAGGCATTAAGACAATCAGATTTAATAAGCAAAAAATGGTCACACCATGTTGAACTTAAACAATAGGGCACATACAGTTGCAATCAAAATTATTTAATCCCCAGTGCAAATCAGCTTTATTATCAAAATATACAGACATTCAGCCGTTTGCAATGAATAAATCAAACAAAAGTAATTAAATACAACGAATGCTTAAAGTGGTCTCCCCAAATTCAACTGAAAATACAACTTATAATGATTTCTCCAGTTTCAAAATGATTCAACCCCCTGAATAGAATCACGGTCAAGCATGGGGGGTGGCTCGGCGAGGCTCTGGGGCTGCTTTGCATCCTCTGACACTGGAAACTTGCAGCATGTGGAAGTCAAGATGGATTCATTGAAGTATAAGGAAGTCCTAGGAGAAAACCTAGAAGAAGCTTGGGCTTCACTGGACCTTCCAACAGGACAATGATCCCAAGCATACCTCAAATTCCACCAAGGCTTGGTTGCAGAAGAAGTCCATGGAAGATTCTACAGGGTCGTCACGGTCAACTGACTCGAACCACATCGAAAATCTCTGGTGGGATTTGAAGGTGGTTGCAGCATGCAAACACAAGTATATTACTGAACTGGAGGCCATTGCTTATGAGGAATGGTTCCTCAGGAATGCTGCCAGAAGCTTGTGTCTGGCTACGCATCTTGTTTGCAGCAGGTCATAAAATCAAAAGGGTGCTCTACTAAGTACAAAAGATGCTTGCCATGAAGGGGTTAAATAATTTTGAAACTGGAGAAATCCTTATAAGTTGCATTTTCAGTTGAATTTGGGGAAACAACTTGAAGGATTTGTTGTGTTGAACTATTTAAATTGCTTTTGTTTGATTTGTTCATCGCAAACAGCTGAAAGTCTGTAAATTTTGACAAAAAACTTGATTTGCAATGGGGGTTGAATAATACTGATGACAACTGTAAGTCCATGATAAGATAATTAAAACCGCCAGCAAAAAAAAAATCAAAAGTGTCAGAAATAATCAATCCAGTCCGTCTGGCAGCAACAGACATGCCAGAGTCACCAAAATCCCATTTTCACCATGTTAGATGTGAAATGAAGCTCTTGAACTGTATATGAATGCTTTTTGCATTATGCTTCTGCCACATGATTGGCTGATTGAAGAATTGCATATTGCATATGTAAGGGTACAGGTGTTCCTAAAGTGGCAAGTGAATTTATTTAATATCTGATTTTGAATAATGATTGTCAATATTTTAATATGTAAAACATCCTGAAATAAAAAAAATCTGTCTAATTCCTTCTCTGTATTTATTTATTTATTTATCAGTCAGTGTGTTCTGATGATGTAAAGGGATTTACCAAATAGGGTACTGAGATCAAACAAACAAACAAAAAATTTCTTCCATTGATGTTTCAGATATGATGAAATACTTCTTATACTTTGAGTGATTCTTCCCTGACATGTAAACTGTGGTGGCTGAAACATGGATGGCATATTTCAGTTTGTGTGCTTTTTCTTTGATATCTGAACATGTAATATTTAAACTGTGCGAAAATCTAAAGAACAAAAAAAAAAAAAAAAAAATACTTGCCAAGTCCCAAAAAAGGTCTGAATTTGAGCAATATGTGGCTTTCAACTAATTTATTTAAACTGAATCAAATTGATCTTTTTGAGGCTACGTTCTGTCTGCTTCAGCTGCACAATGTATGCACCTCGCCTATTACCAAAGTTTTTCATTTTTGACTTTAACCCCATCAACAAGACATAATCTGTCCCTCTTGTCTGAATCATGTAGAACCATGAATCCTGAGAAATGGATTGGTCTCAAAACACAAGCATGTTATTCATTTTGCACAAAAACTTACAACTACATACATTTTTTATTATTATTTTAAAGTGATCAAAATTAAAAAAATAAACACTTTTTTTTTTTTTTTTTAGAGTCACAAAACAGATTCAGAGCAACATAAACCACTGCATTCCAAAACCTTTCAGCAATGAAAGCATGTGGCCTTGAATTACTGTGAGGTGGTTTAAAAAAAACAAAAATAAAAAAAACAAACAAACAGTAAGTCATACTGACCTCAGATTTTCCCTTACCTTTAGAGAAGTCTATCAAGTGAAATTATCCTGAAAAGCAATCCACATCCAACTGTGTTATTAATTTGCTGAATATCCTTGAAACCTTAAGAAGTAAAAATAAATAAATAAAAAAGCTTTTTTATTCTGATAATTGCAGTCAGAGCCCAGAGGGTGCACTGACAAAACAACACTGGCATTAAGAGAGATGAATGAGTAATGACTTGAAGGCTGATAGAAATATGCAATAAATTAAATGTGAACAAAACAAGCTCATGTAGTAGAGCAAAATATCCACACAGTGAAAGTATCTGTGTTTTTGTAGGATTCGGAATCCACTGTAATCACCATATAAGACAGAGTCAAGCTTTGGTTAGAAAAAGTAAAGAAAGAGTGAGGAAAAAAAAAATTATGCAAAAGTAGGTGTAAAAGTTCCTCAAACAATGATGGACTGTTGGTCACACTTGCCCCCAGGGTCCTATACGCCATAATAAAGTTATAAATCAAGAAAATGCTTTCAGTACATATAAACCCAAAAAGGCAAAAATGACAAAACAATTCAGTCTAATCACTGATACTCCACTGATCACTGGTAATTTCTTGTAGGAAGAATTAATGTTTAATTGATGATCTAATGTTTCTGACCGAGTAAACTGTAGAATCACTGTGCATTATTAAATTAAAAGAGTACAGGTGGGCAGAACTTTGCACTTTAAATTTCCTCCAGGACTGTTTATTTTTTTTTTCCCCCATGCATAGTTGGACAAGTGTGTAGTGGAACATTTCATAGAGACTGTAATTAAAAAAGAGAAAGGTATGACATTCATAATCATTTTTCCAACAATATTTGTATTTATACACAAAATACCTTAATTGAATTTGTTAATGCAAATGTTTTCATCAGTCCTTCAGGCGTAGGTTTGAACAAGGAAAAGTGCTGTAAAACTTAAGTACAATACAAAAAAAAAGCTTCTTAAAGTAAAACATTCAGCATTTTTACACAACACAGTGCAATAAAAACGGGAACCAGATAGGTAAAAATGGGCCTTCAGCACTGGTCGTGAGTATGTGATTGTTAGTAAAGGCAAAAACAACAGAATAATAAACAATTGTTTGTGGCGTACTACAGGTGTAGAACCAATTCAAACCCACTGCACAGAGAAATCACACCCGCTCTCTCTCTCTAGAGCAGCCTGTGTTCTTTGTAACACCAGAAACGGCTCTAGTAACGGAAAGGAAGCCCACTTGCTAGCTGTTTCAGACATACTCATTTGTGTCATCAAATAAGGCTTTGCAAGGTAGCTTGTTCAAAGTGTAAAGACTGTACTACACTGCAACTTTCAAATGACATACTCCAAAAGATGAACAGTGAGCCAGAGAGGGAACTGTAGGGATGCACTGGGATACCAGTGGGACTCAAGACCTTGCAAGAGAGATTAAGGTAAATCTTCATTTTGCTAGAACCCTCTGAAGTATATATTTAATATGCTAAACTTCATTGCTGGATTAAAAATGGAAACAACAGCAACCAATAGTCACACACCATTCAAGATTTGCCAGTGAGTGTAGAGTGTGTCCATACCATAGTATTGTATAGACACAACAGCTTATCAGCAGGTCGACAGGGCTGTGAATGTGACTGACTGGAGTGATCGAGTTAATGACAGAGAAGGAATACTGAGCAGACCTCCTCGTCCTGTCTCTCAAACAAAAACCTTCATGAAGATCCATAAGGGACTGACGTGCTCAACCACCTCATATAAAACCTCTGACCCAGAGCCAATACTGAGAGAGAATAAAGTGCACATGATGCACTATTCCAACACTTACCAATCAGATATTGTAAATGCAATGCTTACAACTGTGAAAACAGGAGTACTCAGTGTCCCAGAAATGACCACGAATAGACACATACCTAAGAACTAAGAACATACAATACACTACCCTTGAAATGGTTGCTATCAACAATATGAAAAAAAATATATATGTACACATAGAAACAAAAATATAAATCTTTTTCATAAAAAGACAGTAGGTAGTATTCTGTGAAAGTAAAATAAGTAAAGACTTAAAGGACACATAAGTTCATATTTCCCTTCTTCAACTCCGATAACTTCACAAAACCAGTATCTATTGAGTTACTCTGTTTTTCTTTTGCTATAAAAGATGATTCAGTGTATGGACAAAAATATCGTGGTACATCATGAAATTAAGAGACTTGAGTTATACAATTACATTGAGGGACAGACTTCCCTCAAATTATAACTTTTATGGCTCAGGAAAACTACAATCGGTATGGGACATGATGCATGATGCCACCATTGAAAGAAATAAACAACATCAAGCACATGAATGCTTAAAGCAAAAGTAAAAGAGTGAATTAATTGGAATAAATATGGGATCTAGTGTCCCATCAGCAGATATAATACATGTGTTAAATTCAGTGGTGGGCCATAATAAGGATAGTTACAGGTCAATTGGGCACATTTCTGTGCACAAGTAGCATGTTTCCTTATTTAGTGTAATATAAATGTGACCCATAATAAGCAATAAGTTACCATAGTAACAACTGCAGAAACAGCAGGGTTGGCATTGCAACCTCAGCTCCTGGATAGTAACAGTCCCACTTTCATACAATGTTGAGATCCGGTAGGGCAAAGCCACTTGCACATGTGACACTTGGCACTTGCAGAGTTGAGGGTAATGGTGTGAATGCCAGACTCACTTGACATGTTCAGCACTGTGGGAGGAGCAGTAGTACTTTTTGTGTGCAATGAAGGTGGACAGGCTGCTGAATTTGATGTTGCACAGCCGACAGTAGCGAGTATTCCCATTTTGTAATGCTGTTGCAAGGACTGCCTTCTGCGTTGTTGGGGCTATGTGGCTTACAGCTTTCTCTGGGAGAACCAAGTGAGTGGTGGTATGTCCTGGTGACCCCAACTCTCTCAAGGTCTCGGACACAGGTGACACAGTCAAAAGAATTGAGCCTGTGGGTGAGAGAGCAGGGGGGGTTGCTTTAGGAGAGCCAGCCCCAATAGGATGTTGTGCTACAGGGCTTCCATTGAGCAGGGGAGAGGAGGGAGAGGCAGCATCCCTCCTGGTCCGGCCATTTAGACCATCCCTCTGGTGTCTGGGGCTTGGTTTAGGAGGGGTTAATGGAGCTCCATTACGAGGACTGAGGCTGTTGCTGGGACTAACACTGGGTGGCTGAACCTCAGACTGCTGCTGTGTGGTAAGGACCAGCCCATGAGCCGTCCTGAAATGCTCCACCAGATCAGATGTCACTGCCCGATTAGGAGGACAGTAAGGACAAATCACAGGAGGAGTGCTGGGAGTCTTCATCCCAGGCACAGAATGAGAGGTAGACTCCAGACTGGGTAAGACAGAGGTGTGAGGGACCACCGTAGGCTTTCCAGTTTGGTGGCTTTTGGTGTCAGGATGCAGATCAGGAACTCTGTTCTTAGGGGAAGTGGAAGCCGGTCTTTTAAGCCGATGCAGCTGCTCCCGGGTTTGAGGTTGCAAGGCGGTGGCAGGGCAGTAGTAAGTTTTGTGGGCCAAGTAATTCTCAATGCTGTTGAAGCTGATGCTGCAGGCTGTACATTTGTGGTAATCCGTGAGGGGCAAAGCTGGAATATTATTTCCTCTCGAGTTCTCCCGCAAACAGGGCTTTTTGCTAAGGTCAATGGGGCCATCACTCTCTGGACTAGAACTGCGAGCAGAGCTAGCAACTGTGGTCACAGGTGGCCCAGAGTGGGCACTGGCACCCTCTTGTTTCACTGATATGCCTGGTACAGCAGGAAGGGCAGCAGCACTGGCCAGGGCCTCATTTCGTGCCATATGGATTTCATACATCTTTTTGCGTTTCCGTGTACGAATGGGCTGTGGCACAAAGGCAACTTTACCTGTCAAGAGGCGGTGGTTGGAAGGGTCGTGACGTGAGGCACAGTAAAATTTCTTATGAACAATGTAGTTCTCATGTCTGCTAAAGCGGATATTGCAGGCCTGACAGAAAGTGCGAGTGGGATCCTCTTCCAGGTCTTCAGCTGATCCACTGATTTCTGCAGGGCTTTGGCTCCCCTCACTTATCCTACCCCCTCCACCGCCCTCACCCTCTGAGGAAGATGAACATGCCGTGTCTTTCAGTCCTGGAGTCTCACTCTTCACCTCAGTTGGCTGGCTGTCTGTAACTGTGTCAACCACTGCAGAGTCAGTGTAGCTAGGGGAAGCTGAATTTGTAGAATTGCCTGGTCCTGCTTGGGGAGAGGCATCATGACCTGAAACAGGTGCTGAAGTTACTGGATCATCTGTTACCAGGCCTGATCCCTCCCCTTGCTGGTGTCTGCTGGAGCAGTACAATCTCTTGTGGGCATAATAGTTGTTGATGTTATTGAAGGTGATGTCACACTCAAAGCATGTTGCCCCCTTGAGGACACCAGCCGGAGAGCTTGTGGAGTAGAAGCCTTGTGCAGATGCTGAGACCTGCCCACTCTTCAGCCTACTATGAACCATTTCAGACATTTTGGCCAGGATTTCAGAAGCCTGGGGCATAATGGCAGCCTCGGGGCTGAAGAGGTAAGGGGGCAGAAACAAAGCTCCACCAGGTAACACTGATCCCCCTGCTCCCAAGTGAACAGGGCTAGAGCCTGGAGTGGGACTGGTCGGCTCTGCCTTTACAGCAATTACTGAGGGACTCGTAGGAGAGGTAGGGTGAGGAGAGCTTGGCTCTGTTGCATTTGCACTATGATTGCTATCCTGCTCTTCATCCCTTGTTTCGCTCTCTGAGTCAGACTGGGGCTCTTCCTTGATCTTCAGCTGCTCAGGAGAACAGCAGTCACGGGAGGTGGCTGCACCACCATTGGCCCCAGGGCTGGAAGAGTCTGGTCTGGGCATGCTGGCTGATAGCTCTTGATCTTGAGACTCCGAGAGCTCTGAGGTTACAGGGTTACCTTGGCGAGGTGTGTGGCTCCTTTCAACAGGAGCTCTGACCTCCAGGTGGGTATGAACATGCTGTTGGAGCAGAGCAGGGGTGTCTGCTGAAAATCCACACACTTGACACTTCAGCAATATGCCAGAGTCTCCAGGACTCAGGCCTGATGGACAGAAGAAGGGAAAGTGTTACGTAGAGTGGGAGGCAAAGCAGATTTAAGTCATAAAATGTATTCTAGACTGGCTCACACTCTGGACTGTAATCAGTGTCAGTGTACATTTTAGTAAAGGTTGAGACTCATGAATTAGCTAAGCCCAGTTGCATACCTGTGGCCACTGGAAGTTTGGGTGAGTAGCCTTCACTGCGAGAACCAGGCTGGCACATCATGTGGCTAGTGACCAGATGGCTGTAGAGGATGTCTCGAGTTGTAGAGATGAATCCACAGCCATGGCACACACCATTCAGAGTGTCAGTGTGCACTTTCAAATGCCGTTCACAGTTGGCCTTGGTAGTGAATGCCGACAAGCAGATCAAACAGACAAACGGACGCTCACCTGCAGTACAGACACATACATACATCCATATAGTGTTAGACAGAGAACATGCGTTGTATTTTGCTTACACATATTTAAACTAGAAAATGGCAAATGAAAAGCACTTAGTGAGCTGTTAAATTGGCAATGCACGAAATGAATTATTCATGAGTAATAATCTGAAAATACTGAAAGATAGACTGAGAAAGGGACAGTGAGAGAGTAATAGAGAAAGGGAGGTGTGAGAAATAGAAGGACTATAAAGGAAAAGCAGAGAGTGAGTAAGTGTGGGGGTGGTATTGGGGGGGGGTGAGAGACTCACCACTGTGTGTCCTCATATGGATCTCCAGTGAGCTAGCACTGGGACAACTCTTGTTGCACTGGGGGAATGGACAAACCCTCTCATTAGGGTAGGAGTCTTTGGGCTTGTCTTGTGGAGGGGAAGCCGTGGCCTTTTGCTTCTGCCGGCTGGCACAGTAATACATGAGATGAGCTTGCAGGTTCCTCTCACTTCTATACCAGATCCCACAGTCTTTGCATGGGAATATGTCCTCTGGAAAAAAAAACACCCATAAATTAGGTAATATCATGGAATCAATAAATCAAATATTATTTCTGAGTTCATCTGTGCATGATTTCCATGTATTTAGTGGTACTTTAATCTAAAAAGAAATCAGAAATCAGGACTGTTAAATGACTCTTTGCAGCTTTATAATAAAACCTGTAGGGGATTACACTTTGCTACTGGTAGAGAATTTCACAGGTCTTATTTATATCTGAACATTAACTAATGACACAATCAATTTCAATGCATCAGAACTGTGGGCTACACTAAGTCAAGTACAATGACGCACACTTTAAAATAGAGCAAGCAAACTGACAATCTCCAAGGCAACAGGATTGAGAAGAAATGTGTAAATTGTACAGATCTGGTGTCAGGGCATGCTAAACAGGGTATACATCACATGTCTCTTTACTACATGGCTAATGTTACATGACTGAAGAATAAGGCTGATCACGTTTTAACCTTTAGCTTGATTTACTGAGATTAATTATGCACTCATCACAGCACGGATGTGTCCACTCCCACACCTCGCACGACTCAACAGCCCATAGCAGAATACAAGGCAGAAAGACAAACAGATGAGAGAAGGAAAGACAGAAAGAAAGAGAGAGAGAGACAGAGTGTGAGATAGCGATAGCTGTACTTTATTCCCAGTCAATTACCAGTCTCACCAGCATGTGTCTCACTCGTCTCAACTGTAACAATACTGCCACCTAGTGGTGGCATGAATAAATGGTAAGTTTAATGTTGAAACTTAATGGATGTTGCCTCAGTTGATTTGTTTGCAAACCCCAGGCCTGATGCTATCCGTCACATCAATAAAAAAAAGGGAAGCATTCACTTTTAAGATAATAGTGACTCACTGTTAACAACTGCAGTTGCCAAAATGGCAGCCATGCCAGCCTGCTGTGGGAGGAGCTGGATATCAGAAGGCAGGGTTGCTGGGTATTCCGGCTCCTCCTTCACTGTGGGGTTAAGAGTTTGGGTCTCAGCCTGCTGTGCTGCGCTGGTCCAGGAAAGAATGGCCACTAAAGCATCTCCACTAGAGAGCTCCTGAGTGAGCTTACAGTACAGACCATCACCTGAAAACAACAGTCTGGAGTGTCAGGCAATCTGAAGGCAATCAAGCTGAAACTCAAATTTAAAAAACAGTTGGGGTTGACAGGAGGAATGTATGGACATTTGTCTGATGAAAGTACTCTTTAACATGTAGTATGTCATGGTGTCTGTAATATCTTCATTGAAATATAAATACTTTTATAATGATTCCTGACTCTTAGGACCCATAATGATGGTATATGAGCAATTACAATAAGTATTAAGGGGTGTGTTGAGTTGGTTGTGTTTAGTGAGAGCTAAAGTACCTTGACTGTAAATGATGCAGTTTGCTTCTGAGGAACAGGAGGTCACAGGGATTCTTGTGAGCCAACAGTCCACATCCTCACACAACAGACCCTTCAAACAAGAACATATAAACAAGGAATCATTGATAGAAAGAATGAATACTAGTCTTTGGACTCATAACAACAGACTTTTTTTTATGTTTCATTTTTATTGAACATTTCTGCTGAACACTTCTGATGAACATTTCTACATTTATACTTAACAATTTTTGCTAAACCAGTTCTGCTAAACATTTCTGCTATAAATTTCGGCAAAACGTTTCTTTTTTATTAAACATTTCTGATGAACATTTCTGTTGAACTGCTAAGCCTATCTAAATTGCCTTTTCTGTTCTGTCCTGCCCACCATTTCCCAAAAAATACAAAATGAGCAACAGCAGTAAATATTCACAGATTTTTTTCTTTTTATACAAAGAAAAACAAAATTGAACCCACAACCCACTCCTCCGGCTCATCATGGCTACCCATTAACTGTCGCTGGTTATAGAGATATTATAAAATTCAACAACAGGCACCAATCTTTAAGTGGGTAGTGTCTGTAACTCCATAAAGTAGGCAATAAAGGGATGCCATTTATGAAAAAACTTCTGTGTAAATCCATTCATCGTATATCGTATTTTCTCGAGTTTCACAAAAAACATCACGTCCTTTATCCACTGGGAGATAGATGGGTATTTAGCAGACTTCCAATGTAACAGTAGGGAACGTCTTGCTATAAGGGATGTGAAAGCAATAACATCCTTTTGTATCGAACTCAAAGGAATTGACGCTTGAGGGATCCCAAATATCGCAATCAGTGGACAAGGCTTTAAATCTGCCCTGAGAATAGTGGACATGATGGTAAAAAAGCCAGACCAAAAACCATGGAGTTCAGGGCAGAAGAAAAACATATGGCCAAGATGACAGGGAGAGCCATGGCATTTATCACACTTGTCCTCAACATCCGGATACATCATAGACAATCTCGACTTGGACAGATGGACTCTATTTAAAACTTTTAACTGTATAAGTGCAAGACGAGCACAAGAAGTGGTAGTCTGTACCCTCCCTATAGCATGTGCCCAACACTCCTCACTTATTTGTACTCCTAATTCCGTTTCCCACGCATTCCTAATTTTATTACTTGACCCACCTTGCGTCAAAATAAAATCATAAATCTTAGAAATCATTCCTCTCTGATGCGGGTTGTTTGAAAACAGGTCTTCCCAGGCCTGTTCAGGAGGTGCAGAGGGGAAATTAGGGAAACATCTAGAAACGAAATTCCGTATTTGAAAGTACTGAAAGAAATGTGTCAAGGGGAGATCGTAAGTGGATGCCAAATTGGCAAAGCTATCAAACACACCAACAGAATACAAATTTCTAACTTGTTTAATACCCTTGTCAGACCACACTGAAAATGAGGAGTCCAAATACGATGGGTGAAATAGATGGTTGTTGACTAAAGGACACAAAGAGGATGCACCTACAAATTTAAAATGTCGTCTAAATTGATACCAAGTCCTTTGTGTGCTGAGGACAACAGGGTTATCAGTATATTGGGAAAGTTTTGTAGGTAAAGAGGTGTAAAGTAGAGCAGGTAAAGAGGATTCCCTAAAGGGAGATAATTCCAATTTAGACCAAGAAGATCCAGGAGATTGAACCCAGTAACAAAGTTTATGGATGTGCGCAGCCCAGTAATAGAATTGAAAATTGGGTAATGCAAGTCCTCCCATAAGTTTACACTTCTGCAATAAAGATTTACTAACCCTTTGTGGTTTCCCTCCCCAAATAAATGTACTAATTATCTTATCCAATGAATCAAAGAATGATTTTGGGAGAGAAAGAGGCACTTGTTGGAACAAGAAAAGAAACTTCGGTAAAATATTCATTTTGACGGCGTTGATCTTGCCAATTAGGGAAAGTGGTAAGTTACCCCAACTCTGAATGTTAGATTTAACCTTTGAGATAAGGGGAGTAACGTTAGCTGATAGAAGATTAGATAGAGAACGTGTCACGTTGATACCTAGGTATTTAAAACCTGACTGACTAAATCGAAATGGTAGATCTGACTGTTGGAGAGACAGAGTTGGAGTATTGACAGGAAAACAGTCGCTTTTATCTAAATTTAGTTTATAACCAGAGACAACACCAAAAGACTCTAGAACATCCAAGACAGAAGTCATAGAGGCGGAAGGATCAGTTACATACAATAACAAATCATCAGCATATAGCAACAATTTGTATTCTACACCATATCGAACTATTCCTTTAAACAAGGAGGAAGTAATAACAGACTTGAGGAAGATTAAGGTGCTCCATCACAAAAGCCATTTTAAATACTCTATATACTCCAAGTGTAGCTAAACTACATATATGCACAGATTCCCATAAATAAAATAGCATTCATATCTGTTTATTTTCAACACATAAGTCTGAACAAATGGTGAGGTTGAGGGCCTACAAAATATATCCTGTGAACTCCTTTAGAGGAATTTCTCATAACAGGGACAATTGCAGGGGAACTCAGGGGAACGGCAAAAGAGAGAGCCCATGGAGACAAAAAAGAAGAAACACAGAAACACAAAGAAACGAAATGACCGCAGAGAGAGTAACAGAATGGTTAAGAAAGGAGATATGTCAAGACTAATGACTCCAATTTACTATAACATATCTCGTGATCTGACCTGAATATACAAAGCTGTGTGTGCACTAGTGTGTGCATATATACAAGTGATGTACAGTGCCCTCTACTAATAATGGCACCTTTGGCAAATATTGGTAAAAATCGTCTTTATTGTTTAACCTTCGATCATTTCTTCAGAAAATTCTCAAAAATACTCTGCTCTCATGGATATCAAACAATTGGAAACAAAACACAGGTTTATCAAAAATATCTTTGTTAATATGTGTGCAACATTTATTGTCACCCTTTTAGTCAATACTTTGTGCTATCTCGCTTTGCCAAGATAACAGCTCTGAGTCTTCTCCTGTAATGCCCAATGAGGTTGGAGAATACATGGCAAGGGGTCCGAGATCATTCCTCCATACAGAATCTCTCCAGATCCATCAGATTTTGACTCTTCTCTTCAGTTCAGTCCACAGGTTTTCTATAGTTTTCAGGTCAGGGGACTGGGATGGCTATGGCAGGGCCTTGATTTTGTGGTCAGTAAACCATTTTTGTGTTGATTTTGATATATGTTTTGGATCATTGTCCTTCTGGAAGAGCTAAAAACGACCTCTCTGTGTGCGCCAAAACCACCTCTGGTGTTTATTGCCTAAAAGCTCTCTTGTGGTTTCATCTGACCATAGAATCCAATCTCATTTGAAGTTCCAGTAGTGTCTGTCAAACTAAAGACACCGGAGTTTGTTTTTGGGTGAGAGTTGAAGCTTTTTTCTTGAAACCCTTCCAAATAACTTGTGATGTAGGTGACTACGGATTGTAGTTTGGGAGACTTTATTACCCCAAGATGCAACTAATTTTGCCGTTCTCCAGCTGTGATCCTTGTTGATCTTTTGGCCCCTCGAACCCTCCGCAGAGTATTTTTGTGAATTTTCTGAACAAAAGATCAAAAGTTGAAACAATAAAGACAATATTTCACAGCCTTCTTTGCTTATATTTACCAAGGGTGCCAGTATTAGTGGAGGCACTGTACGTCTGGATACTTGGGAATATTAGGATTAACACAACTGGTCTGTTACACATAGTGTGCTCTTTGTTCCGAGCTTTGCAAACATTCCATCGGTCATTCCCACAGCCTTATCATAATACATATAGTTATGGACACACACACACACACAAATAAAGCTACAAGTGCATGCACACACACAATTACTGACATGAAAACACCAAACCGAGGGAAAAATATGGATGTCCAGGTTAAATCTATATACAATCTTCACACCAAGAGACAGGTACCTTGTACAGCCTTATCGAGCCGTATACACCATACAGCCATAACAATAAAACACCTGATTAATATTGTGTAGGTCCTCCTTTTGCCACAAAACAACTCTGATCAATCGAAGCATGAACTCCACAAGACCTCGGAAGGTGTGCTGTATCTTGTGCCAAGACATTAACAGCAGATCCTTTAAGTCCTGTATGTTGCGAGGTGGAATCTCCATAGATCGGTCTTATTTGTCCAGAACATCTCACAGATTCTTGACCAGATTGAGATCTGGGGAATTTCCGAGGCCAAGTCAACACCTTGAACACTGTCACGTTTTTCAAACATGAAAATGTTTTTCAGCGTGGCAGGGTGCATTATCCTGCTGAAAGGATGCTCCCCACGTGCATCGATGAACCTTGGGTGCCCATCATCCCGTTGCTGCTACACGGGTTGTTCTTCCTTGGGCCATTTTTAGTAGTTACTAACCACTGCATACTGGGAACACCCCACAAGACCTGCCATTTTGAAGTTGCTCAGGTCCTTAGGCTTGCACATTTTTCCTTCTTCCAACACATCAACTTCTAGAACTGACTGTTCACTTGTTGCCTAAAATATCCCACCCCTTCACAGGTGCCATTGTAACAAGATAATCAAATGCTACTTGTGTCACCTGGCAGTGTTTTTAAATGTTATGGCTGATTGGTGTATGTATATCTATACTGATAAAGGGTCTGAATTGCTGATCACCATACCCAATGCTGTTCTGATACTGACATTTTCTCAGTAACTGAACCTGCGATTTGAAAGCTTCTGTTAAGAAGTTACACAAAACGTCACTAGCATAATGACAGCAGGGTTTCATTTCAGAGATCTCCATCTTAGGAGAGTGAATCGAAAAAATATTTCAAATCTGAACCAAATCTGTGCTTCAAGCCACTAATGGCCCTGCTACTGATACACTTACACTAGGTGGCAGTAGTTCCACAAGGCCTGTGACAATATCAGGGGCTTCACACTCACGTTTTTGGGTTGTTTTTTTTTGCTTTACACAAAACCAGCTACACAGCTGCTCCTGAAAATACATCGGTCCACACATCCCCATCATCCTACCAAACATTAAAGACTAGAGAATATGAAAGACATCTCTTCAGCATAGAAGCCAAGGATGAAAGGCACCAAGCGTCAGGGCAGTGAGATGAGACAGCCAGCCATGGAGGACAGCTGAAGGGTTTCTTTCTAAATCCGTCTGTTCTTGCCTGAAGATATGGTCCGTATTGTATTTCATGGGGAACTAGTGCTGATAAGGAGATAGGGCTCCTTTTGTTTTAATTTGAAACCCAATGCCGGAGCCGTCTGTGCCATAAGTGCTGCGTGCTTCTGCTAATTTGTTTCAGACTCATTTAACACGACTCGACTTTGAGCCGCACAAAAGGAGAGGGCAGCGTGTTCAGCCACCCCTTCTGACTCAACACGCATGGCCACACCTGTACACAGCTTAAACATGTTCATTCACAAGCGTTCCGTCTTTCTCTCATATGCTCGCTCACACAATACAGGAAAGTTTACTCAATGACTATGAAGAAAGCCATTACTTTCTCCAATAATTCAGAAAGTGTGTGAGAACTACAAAATAAACAAAAACCAAAAAGAGTCTAACGGCAGTTGTTGAATTAAATCAACAACTAACTTTTCAAAATTGCTGCAAAAATATAACTTGATTGCAAAACTATAACCATTACACTCAATGAAGGCTCCTGGGGGAGCCACACAATACAACACAATTCAAAATGAAGGTTTGGGATCCACCCACACGATACTGATAATGCCACAAATACTACCATTCCCTTCTCTCTCTATATACCGTATTTATTATATATATATATATATATATATATATATATATATATATATATATATATATATATATATATATATATATATATATAAATTGATTTCAGATTTGGAGTGTAATAATTTGGGAAAAAAAATCATGAATGCATTAATACAAAATTATGTTCTGCTTTTTTCAACAACTGCCTTCAGACTACCATTATATTAAGCTCAGCGTTAACATAGATTAACAAAGATGACCTTGCAGGACAGCAAACTATCAAATTATGCCTATTCTGCCAAAGAAAATATCCAACACTAGATGGTTCATAACGCTACACCCTGGAATTTTACGATAGTATGCATTTTATGATAGTATAGTTATCTGGGTTCGTACAGATGAATCATAATGAAATTCCAGCACTTTCAAGGACTTTTCAAGCACAATTTTTTTGTTTTCAAAGACTATACAAATGATGTTTGTATATTGCGCTTAACACTGTGTCTCATTCACCCATTCACACACACTCACACACCAATGGTAGCAGAGCTGCCATGCAAGGCCCTAACTTACCATGGGGAGCAATTCAGTGTCTTGCAAAAGGACACTTCGGCATGTGGAGTCACCCGGGCCGGGAATCAAACCGCCAACCCTACGATTAGTGGACAACCCGCCACATCGTGGTAGTCCACGATTAGTGGACTACCACCTGCGCCACATTGCTTCGTCTTCACCATAACATCAATATACTCCAGGTGAGTGACAGGAACACTTTCAATGGAAAGTCGTTCAATGTCGCTAGATCTTGTCATTTGCTAATTCGCATATTCATGAGGTCATCGCATCGTATTAGCGGTCTGCCTAGCGTCAGCCCTTTACATCTGTAAATAAATAAAGCTGCTCTCATTTACGGAGCGAGTACAAAACAGTGACTCAAACGCGGCCCATAAAAAGACTACACGTTAACCAGCAGTCACTTCCAAGCTGCTGCTCTGCACTACTAAAATCACACAAAATAACAATCGCCACACATATTATCCAAAGACAACAGGTGTGTTGTGATTTCAGATATATTTACATGTAAAATGATCACTCAGAGAGAAAGTTAGAAGCGACAGCATGTCTTTCTTTTTCCCCCGCTCCTTTCTGCCCCTCACTGAACAGAGTAGCTGCAGAGAGAGAGAGACAGAGAGAGAGAGAGAGAGAGAGAGAGAGAGAGAGAGAGAGAGAGAAAGTACCTGCAGCAGGTAAGCAGGACCTCATGCTCGCACTGCAGTACTGACGACTCTGTTCTATGGAAAGTAGCTAAGGTTTGTCCAAAAAATCACTAGATGTGTCACTAGGTGCTTTTTTGAGAGAGAGAGAGAGAGAGAGAGAGAGAGAGAGAGAGAAAAAGTCTGAAGAGTGGAGCTGTCCTGACCGGAGCTGTCTGCAGCGGGGTGTCATATTTTGTGTGAAAGAACTGTATTCGTGTTCTATCGAAAATAAACATTTAGCAGAAACATTTAGCAGAAATGGTCAGTAGAAACGTTCAGCAGAAATGAAACTATAAAAAAAAGAAACCTTTAAAAGTTATTTAGCGATTTCATAATTATTTACTTTTTTTTTTATAATTCAAGCAATTATTAAGCACCATTTGATTTTTTTTTTTAATGGCTATTTTCAAGGTTTTCTAGTACTTAAATATGAAAAAGGCAAATTGAAGTACTTCAAGCATCTTGTATGAACCCTGAATTATATAGTGTTTGTAAGGGCTGGTGTGTTGGGGACACACACCACTGACATGGACACTGAGGATGGCAAGAGCCCCTGCGTAAAGTTACTACAGTATAGGTAAGGGACAGACGTATGGCATATGGCAATTATTCAGAGTTCAGCTTTAGGTGTGTTTTACTGTCCCACATGCTCTCTTCACTGCTGATCAGTTACTCCTTTACAGTTTTTCACCGCTCTTTGTCCTCGCTTAATTCAGTTCAATTTAATACGCTTTTAAATAGAGTACATTTATTTATATCAACAAGCGTCCATGTAGAGTAATACGGAAGAGAAATGAATACTGACATTTCTCTCTCATAGTCTCTCTCTCTAAGCTCTAAGCTCTTCAATGTGAGGGTCTTTGAGGTGCTGTCTAAGCCCCCTCGTCCGAGTCCCCGTGCCTCATGAATATTAATCCCAGCTTTAATCTGCTTGATTCCCACACTGCTGCCACCCAGACGATAGTCAATCTAATTATTTGGTCCGATATAAAGCAGCAACCCTGCCACACACACATATGATCAGGAAAGGAGATGCACTTTCCCAACACACACACACACACACAGAGAGAGAGAGAGAGAGAGAGAGAGAGAGAGAGAGAGAGAGAGAGAGAGAGAGCACAGAGTGGGAAATTGGTGGAGGAGAGAGAGAAGACTGGAAGGAGCAAAGGTAAGCTGAAACATGGAGCAGGAAAGGACAGGAAGTTGCAGAAAGGCTCAGGCATCTGATAGGATGTCGATCGAAGTGACACGTTTGTCGTACTACCCTTGTGAAGACCTTCTATTCACAGAATTAGTAATGCAGCTAATTAATGCTATGCCTGCACCTAAATCTAACCATAAACGTAACCTCAATAACCGAAAATAAACATTTTCAGTGCGTAAATTATTATAAAAATAAATAAATAAATAAAAAATCAATAATTTCCTCATGGAGACCTGTGAAATGTTTCCACCAAGATATAAAACATGCGCACACACACACACACACACACACACACAAGTGAATACATATGCACACACCGCCCAGTGCCATTTACACGCCACTTACTCTCATCACTCCCAAAAAAACCACCCTTACACCAACCGATAAAATTTTAATGCAAATGATTCGGGGCTGATTTCACTTTTCTATTCACCCAGAGAAATGGGCATGAAAAAAATCCCTCTCTTTCTGGAGGAATAATGCGTCAAGTCTCTAACCTGTGGTCAAGCCCGTTTGGTTCAGACTGGAGACTTGACTGAACTAATGGCTGCGTATGTTTATCCATATTGGAAGATTAGAGCTGTCAAATGCTTTGAAAATGGCACTGCTTTCAAATAGTTAAAATTTGACATCTAATATTTGAATGTATTAAATTATTTGAATGTATTCAAATGATAAGTTTATTCTGACACAGACAGACCAAGCATCAGCAGTAGCAGTATACTATATATTTATTATATCGCATAAACTTGTGTGAAAAATCACATGGAGGAAAAATCCTAATTTTAGTCTAAACTCTTGTTTCAGACTCTTATTACTTATATTTACTGGAAGTAATAATGTTTTGGTGCTGCTGTTTAACATGATTACTTACACTGCCTGGAATCCACTTAAAAAAAAAATTAATCTCAAGTTATCGTCACAGGAGTATTTTTTTAATTTAAGCGTCCAACACACAATTAGGCAGAATCCCAAATTGCTCTCTATTCACTGTATAAACATGGTAAAACTACATAGCGCACTGTTAAGTCCACTAGACCAGCACTCGTGACGGATTTTTGCTTTTAAAATAAAAGGTCTCAAATGTTATATTTAAGCTATGAAATGAATTTTGATATGTTTTGTGACAACAGTAAAAAAAATAGTAAAGCTGGTAGTCTATGGTTCTGAAATAAGGATTTTGAACAACATTCACATGTCTTTTCAGACCTCACTTAGGACAGATGGAAGAGGTGAATAATCAAGACCCGGATCATTGTCCTTGCTCTTCTCTTTTTCTCCATCTTTCTATGCTCCGGCACTTTATCTTTCCATTTAATCCACTCCTCATCTATCCCTAGCCCTCTTTTTATGCACCGACTCACTCTTTGTCTCCATCTCCTTCTCACTATCTATTCCTATCCCGTATCTCTCTGCACATCCCTTTCTCACCCCCTTTCTCTCAGCCTCCACTCTCCCTCTGTCTGCCCCTCTCTATCTCTCCGCTACAGGAAATGGTTTCTTTCCCAGCAGGGGGGTGGAGAAGGGTGCACACTGTCCCAAACAAAGAGGTCAGTGTGTGAATCCTCCAAAAATACAGAGAAGAAAAGGAAGGAAGATAATAATCAGAAAGCTCCTCTCATCCGCCACACACACACACACACACACACTTTCCTCCCATCTCCCTTTCTCGGTTACTTTGGCTGTCCTACATATACATACGTTAAATGTTAACGTGTGTTCATACACACATTCATGTCTCTGACCGCCCATCTATTATCTCTCCAAGAAATCAACTTTGATCAGTGCCATACAAATGACATAAAAATATAAAACTGTTGATACTTAAAACGGATGAGATAAGAGACTAGAAAATGAGGCACTCTTGGAAAGCAGGCTCCTAAACTGCCGGAGATGAGGTTCAGAGGTGTTCCCTCATCTCCCCTCCTCTCTCTCTATCGCACTCTCCCTCTTCCTGACAGACTACAGGCATAGCATGGTCAGATCATCAACTATTAGACACAGAAGAAGCCCCTCCTCTCTCCTCCTTCAGGCACTTTTCCCTGTGATCTTGCCATCATTTATCCTCTGGGAGTTTTTCTCCAGCCTTTCACTTTCTTTTCCTCCACTTTCTCTCTCCACATTCTTTGTGTTAGGCAGTATCCTCCTATTGTCCTGCTACTGGAGTAGTAGACTGATTGTAGGTGCGCTCTTCAGGATGCACGCTCAATACCACACATGATGTGTTTTTCCAACCGGATGCAGCCTGGCATGCTTTCCCCTCGATCACCGAACAGATAATTGAGAGAAACTATAATTGAAGGTATTCATGCATTGCTTTCAGCAAAAAGCTTGGGCACTGAGGGGTGACTCTCGGAGACACTCTACTGGCTGATGTAGATAAACCAGAGTGATAGAATGCATGGTAAACAAACCCTCTCAGAATGAGCACAAGACAGTGAGAGAGAGGTGGAGAGAGTGAGGGCAGCTCACCTTCACACACCCTTTGTGGGGTGGAAGTTGGTGAGGAAGGTGCAGAGCTCCCAAAAAACTGTCGAAGAGCGGTGGGTGGCACTGCTTATCAGTGCAGTTCTCCTGGAGAGATTATTGGAGGATTAGGGGAGACGCTTGTTTCTAAAACATGATGAAAAGACGCTTGGCGCGTGATAAGACTTTGAACTCCGCACTCTTCACTAGTGTGCCTTCTGGAAGCGTTTTTGTTTTTTGTTTTTTTGCTTCTTCTTCTTCCTTGCAAAACAGCAAGCACGGCCACGATGAGGAAACAAAAATGACCAGAGTGATGAGCAACTTCAGCATACAAGTATATATATTTTATGTCTCTCTGGGCTAGGAGCTTCTACATTAATACCTGGTGTGTGACTCGGTCTGCAGGCATCTCCAATCTTTCTTATATAGGTTTAGATTAGATACATGTCCGTTACCATTGTCTCACATTCAAAATTCAGGCATTATTAGAAAACAGACCAAATGCTAGACTTACTCAAACGCTACACTAGTACCTAAATATATGACTACTTGAGTAAATGTCCATGGTACATACTACATAACTCTAGTAGTTCAGCAATTTTTAGGGCTGTCATTAGCTTTGGTGCAATGCAAACTGTAATTTATTTAACTGTAATTTATGGAATTTATATTACTCTCTGAAAATATGCAAATATAATATTTTACATATAGCAATGGCTGGTGAAACTTATAAACTTAAAAAAAGAAAGGAAAAAAAAAAGAGAGAAAAAACTGGTTTCCTAAGAACTGCAATAGCAAGATCCCAACATCCCCACACTCGATCAGGATAGAAACAAAAACTAAAACAACCATACAAATCCTACTTAGGCACATTGAGCATTAAAATAATCTCTAAATAATTCAATAATGATCAAGCTGATACCTGATATCAGCTGTGTACACTGACGCTGGAACAAAAGTGCCCACAGTATACTGGCCACCCATCCCCCTGGTATAGTTTGACAAAAGTTTTATATATATATATATATATATATATATATATATATATATATATATATATATATATATATATATATATATATATATATATATATATATAAATTAAAATAAATAATAAATGAAAATTGGGCAAACATAGGTACTAGGGTTTGCATGTTTTGTTTTCTCTGTTGTTTTCTGAGAAACTGCTAAACCTATTCAAAGCTGTTTGCTTAAACGCAGTGGTATATGACTGAGTATAAGAAATATTAGTAAAAAAAAATTATATTACTGAAATAAGGTTTTAAATGTTCCAGAGAGCAGTACTTATTTCTTCTTTGTAGGAATTCAAATTTTCTTAACTTGTCTATAGATACATATGTTAAGGCAAACATTTCCATAATTAACTGCTGCTAGTTAAATACAATTCCATTGGAGAAGAAACGTCATGTTATTACCTTTGGTCAATCCCACTCAAGCATTCCCCTGCACTGACCTGCTCACTCCTAACACCATTTTGCCCCCTATGGTTAAGTGTGTGCATTTGTGGGACTGGTATCCATACAACATGCACTCACTTCTTGTGTTATTTGAACAGGCAGTTGAAGCTTATCAGAGCAGGGCATAGGAAAGGCAAATTTGTAGAGTGAGTGTAAAGCACACAGGTTTGGCAGCGATGCCTGGTCAGGACTGCCATGTTACACTGGTGCTGAAGCTGCCACAAAGCCAAACACTTCCTCCACATTACAGCTGTTTCGAACCTGATCAGAGATAGCAGCTCAAACTGTCCAATTATGCAAGTCTTGCTACACAATCTGCTTTAAATGGTCCGGTGAACTCCGTGCTATATTTTGCGAGAATGCAATAACGAATCCAACATGCTTTTAACATCATAAAAAGAAACAGCAAAGAGTGTATGATTTCATCTTGTGCATTATCACTCGCTCGTGTTCGGTTTAATCCTCAGACTGTGTGTGTGTGTGTGTGTGTGTGTGTGTGTGTGTGTTATGGTTTGAGTCTGAGTGAGCGCCTTGGCTCAGAAGAACTGGCCCTGACCCTCGGTGGCCTCCTCAGCCAAAGCCTCGGACAGCCACGTAGGAGGATATGGAGGGACAGCGAATGAAGCAGGAATGTGCGATTCTCCGGCCGTTATCTCGCACAGATACACACTCCTTCAGCTCGCAGATAGTGCCGTGTGAGAGGGAGAGCTGATGTGATAGAATACGAATGCAAAAGTTCCAAACTGAAAATCATCAACAAAGCCCCGCTTCGATAACAAGGTTTGAGGAAGGGAGGGAGGGAATGAGACAGAGATTAAGAGGAGGAGGAGGAGGTGGTGAAGGAAAGGTGGAGGGAAGAAGGGAGGGAGGGGTGGTTGCCGACTTAGAAATCCTGATAATAAATGAAATCTTAGAAATGAGAGACTATCAAGGCGAAATCAATCATTGAGGTTTGTTGTCCAGGAGGATGGCGCCATGCTGAGATAAAAGAGGAGCGTCCGTCTGGGGGTGGTTGTGAGGGGGGGGGGGGGTTTGGGCAGTGGTGCAGCCAATCACACACAGAGTTCAGCCAACAAACCCGCACAGTTCAGAGAAAAAGAGGAGGCGAGCTGATTCGACAAGACATCAAAACCCCCATTTGCATATACCCAGACATGGCTATTCTCTTCCCTCACTTAATAGGATAGAGTGAATTATAACTCTCCCACACTAATAGTAGCTTCATGTATTTTGCTAATTCATTCTAAAGGTATTTTATAATTTATACGTTAATGCATACTTTATTATCTTTTTGTCATCTCTTAAGCCTGGATCTCTGTTAATATTTTGTGTGTGTGTGTGTGTGTGTGTGTGTGTGTGTGTGTGTGTGTGTGAGAGAGAGAGAAGGATGAAAGAGGGAATATGTAGTGTGTTATCACTACAGTCTTCAACTACTTGGCCAGACAGAAGAAAACTCTTCGCATCACATGACTGGATGGATTTCCAGCACATGACGGCAGACTTGCCAAACACACTGTGCCCAGTGAGTATCACATGAACATTAGTAATGGGGAGATCATGCACAGAGACAACCAAACACGAACACTGTTCTTCATGTTAGAAATATTGGATAGGAATACTCAAACCTTTCCAAAGATTTACCAAAAAACTAGATTTTTTGACCCTGCCCACTTACCTGATTGGATACTCCATTTGCAGTTTCATCTGATTGGATGCTTCCAGAGAATGGGCCCCAGAGTGTGTCCACCAAGAGGTCCTTGCGAGCCAGAACCTTAGAGTCCTCAGGTCCATCACACAACTTCAAATCATCTGTTTACACACACAGAGACAAATGCAGGAGAAATGAAGGCAGGATTATAAAAACGATTATGACCTACTTGAGCACCCCGGAGACACAGACACTTAAAGAGAAGCCACAGCTGGTGTTCCCAAGTGATGCAACAGAAAAGCATTTACCCTACTGTTGGGAGAGTGCAAGTTGTCATGATGCCATCCATGTCCAGGAAACAAGAGCGCTACATTGGCCATGCTCTCTCTATGGGAGGGATGGCATACTCTTTCCCGGCTGCCAATCATAGTGACACTAGCCAATCACAGGTGTCTGTGAGCTCATGTATGCGAAAGAGGGTAGGTAGTGCTTTAGCTTGACGTATCCAGGAGAAAGCACATGTTAGCCTTCACACTTAATGGTTATTAGCCATCGTATCAAACGGGGGTTCTGGTTCGTGGGTGGCAAATTAGCAGGTGTCCAATTCGGGGGGAAAATTTGGGGGCTTATTTATAAATAATTAAATATTATTAAACAAGTGGGCTTTATTTCACTTTGTATAACTGTTCAGTGTATCTTCTGATATTTGTCTCATAAAGACACATGATGAAGAGTAAAGTCTTTAAACGAACACAATTTGCTTTAATGAACAAATATGCAATTCGTTTGACTGAAAGAATAAAAAAGTCCAAAACTCCATCATCATCAACAATATTGTGAAAGAGCTTTACTCTGCTTCCTGTTTCACAAATTCCAAATATAAGGGTTTATTACCCCGAGCTCACCTCTACTCACAGTGTTTTCCACTGGACAAATCTGGGACTGTACATTCTGTTTTTTTACATTTACAAGTAACCCGTAACATAATTTTTTTATTTCTACAACCTCTACAACAGCCTTTCAGGAGTTCAGAAGTGCTTTTTTCTAGCTCTTTAGAAGGTATTATTACAATTATATCATAAAATTGAATGTTTTGGAATATTTATATAATTTATATTTATTTAAATCATTTATATTTGCTTGGCCACAGCAATGTTTTCTATCCTGTGATTATTTTCCAAAGAAACCATCTTTGCCGAGGAACGCTTTGAGAATAGATTGCTGTCTGGACCACTAGGTGGAGCGTTTAGTAAGGATCAAGAGTGCACTTGGAAAAAATGTGCTAAAACAAAAAGAACTTTTGTACTTCCTGTGACAGATAAGTGCAAAACAGGGATAGGAGTCAAGGCTTTGCTGATTCACAGATGCAAGCCTGACACAGGAACAGACAAGAGCTCCACACAAAGATATGACAATTTTTTAAGAAACTCACACATTCAAGATCGGTCACACACACAGTTAAAGAACAGACAAGCTACCGGTGAGCCCAATTACAAAGTATGACTATGCCCAGTCTGTTTTCTCAGTTAATGTAATTCTTTTGTATCGCCAATTCTACAATACATGAGTGGCACTTAAATTTCAACCAGTTAATATACAGCGGTTTTTCTATGGAAATACACACACACACACACACACACACCTGCAGGTCTCTCCATGGTTCAATCTCACTTTCAGGGGTCGGCGTAAAGTGCAGAGGATGATAAGAGTGTTTGTCTAACACTGTCCATGTCAAAACACTCATCTATCTTCCCTGTATCTATCCCCACCAGAGAACAACAGACAAATGCTGATAAAATGGTTTTCCCACAGCCAAAACCTGGACAAACTGGGATGGAGAATGGGAGGGGACATGGAGAGAAAGAGAAATCAACGAACATGGAAGCAAACAGGGATGAAATCTATGTGACAGAGACCTGGTTAGGACGCATTGGGACATTGGGAGATGTGAAGAACTCGATCCACATAGCATTATTGAATGACAGAGATATGAATAGGTCAGACCAGCCATGCTAAAGCAGGTTGGTCATTAACCAGGCCTGTTATTAGCCATCAGAGATTGTGCTGCTATCAACAGTCTAAAGTCCAGTGTCCAAGCTTGCTAACACCCCAGCAGCCCAGAAATCAAGGAGGTCTATCAGGGCGCCCTAATCTTAGCATCAGTGCCAGAGCCAAGCCCTCACATGACCCTGTCATTTGCATGCAGTGGAAAACAGCTTTGAAAAGAGTTTGTTTTTGCATCAAACACAGATGTTCAAGTTAACTTTCTATACTGCAAGAGGATATTTAGTTCCATTGGTTCCAGTGAGTGGAAAACCTATTAAAGAACTACTAAAAGATATCTACTAAGGATATTTGCATCACCAGAACACCAACGTAACATCTCTCTCTTTCCTAATGACCTTAACACCTCACTTCTAAAGACCTGATGTGCTTATCATCACGACCCCACCAATCTCCCACACAATGCCCGGCCAAGTCTCCGATATTGGCCCTGTGTCTGGCCTTAGCAACGTCCTGCAATAACCTCGCCAGCCTTATTGATGCGCTTGTGTGACCAATGCCCAAAAACTGCATACAGGCCTTATCAATAGCAATGAGTCCACACAGCTCTTATCAATACTGCTCCATGCTGGTAGTGTCCACACACATTCTTATCAAGAGTCCAAGCACCTGGCCAGATTGACTGCTATAAAACAACAGCTCCATCATTAATGAAATAAGTAATTATGTAGACCACCTGAAGAGGAGAGAAGAACAGAGGAGAGTCAAAGAAAGAAGAGAAGAATATTTATAATATTTCCTGAACCTTCAAGCGATGATACAATAAATTAATAGTGTCATATTTATGTATTTATTCAGCAGGGTTTAAATTTTTTTTAAACCCCCCCCAAACATACATTTTAGTGTGACATATGTAATTGCAAACTGTCGACTCTCAGATAGTTGTGCTGGACGTTCTACTCCTCGCTTGGGTCAAGATCGCAGAAGAAAAATGGGCTTAAGCTCAAAATCAGAATCTCTCTTAACTGAGACAAATTTTCAGCAAGTTTTCAGGTCTGAATAATGATGTGCACAATTTCAGTACTTAAAGCCCAAACTTAGGAGAAAGCAATTCAGAGTCTGTGTTGGAGGAAGATGAAAAAGATTCGATCCAAATCGAAGAGAGGCTGAATGTGGCAGATTTTGACATGTAGTTTTTCCTCATGTAATGTAAGAAATGTAAAAATCAAGCAAAATATCAACAATAAGAAACATTATTGTGAGTAAATAAAATTATCATTTATAAAGAAATAGAAATGTCACTGTATATTGCCCAATCATAATACTCACCTTCTCTAGGTTGTGACACTATAGGCGCATTCATATAAGAATCCAATTAAATAATAGACCTTTTAACTAAAAACAATACAAAGTCAGTTTTTAAAGGAAGTTGATAACCATACACACACACACACACACACACACACACCTATAAATCATAAATAGGAAAAGCTTCTCAAATCTGCACTTTATCCATATCCGATCTTTTCAACCATCTTTTTTTTTTAACCTACCAGTAATCTTGTGAAAGAAACTCTGCTCCGTCTGTGATCATGAGCTACTTAATAGTGATTGAATAGAGCTAAAAGCACACGATCAGCATTGGGAGCGAACCTGGAGGTGAAATCAAATCCACTGTAAAGCATCAGCAGCATGACTAAGAGAAGTGAAGAGTTATTCATTATCCTCTTTATTATCAATGATCCAAAACATACATCAAAATAAACACAAAAAATAGTTTGCTGAGCATAAAATCAAGGTCCTGCCATGGCCATCCCAGTCCCCTGACTTGAAACCCATAGAAAAGCTGTGGGGTGAACTGAAGAGGAGAGTCCAACAGCTTGGACCTCGAAATTTGAAGGATGTGGAGAGATTCTGTATGGAGGAATGGTCTCAGATCCCTTGCCATGAATTCTCCAACCTCATCAGGCATTATAGGACAAGACTCCATTATCTTGGCAAAGAAGTGTAGCACAAAGTATCGACTAAAAGGGTGGCAATAATTTTGCACACCTATATTTAACAAAGATTTTAAAAACACCCGTGTTGTGTTTGCAATTGTTTGATATCCATGAGAGCAGAGTATTTCTGTGAATGTTTTTGAACAAAATATCAAAAGATTAAACAATAATGGCAACTTTTCACAGCCTTCTTTGCTCATATTTACCAAGAGTGCCAATATTAGTGGAGGCACGGTACATAACTCACCATGGTCACACTTGGACTAGAGGTTTAAGAGGAAACGTTGACAACATTAAAGAGCATGCTTGAATAACTCTGACTCACTGGTGCAATCCTTGCACTCCTCCAGCTACATGATCTTCGCTATCACGACTAATTGATTAAAAAAAAAAAAAAAAAAAAAAAAAAAAGACTATTGTTGATATCAAATGAGCAGATCAGTGTGCAGCCATTGATTTTTTGACAAACTACAACAGGAAATCTTTATCTGAGACGCACTCCGACCCTGCACTAATAGGTGGGGTTTAACCTCTGCTGCGCAGCAAACCTGACGCTTTTGACCCACCATGTATGGACGTGTACAATATGTGCTTTTATATTCGTCCTCAATAAGTCGAAGAATAAATAAAAATAAAAAAAAATAAAAAGCATTTTTGCATTCAAATGAACAGTTCAAAATTATACGTTAACTCAAAAGGCATTTGGAGCTCTTTTTGTATTTGGATTAGCCAACAATACCAGTTTTCACCATCTTATTCTCTTGGAGCGACCAAACCCCCAAAACCTCAACAAAACACGCGCGTGCGCACACCAAATTCAAACCCGATTCAAAACATTCAGTTTAAAAAGATACAAATTTCTGGGATATGCACTGCACACTCACCATCATGGCTTCATTTCCATTTTGCCGTCTATTGCCAGAGAGAGATAAGACACCTGCATTGCGGCGCAGATGAGCTTCAACAGAACTTTATCATTGACATTTACTACTGTTTACACAACTAATTTCTCTTAACTGTACTTCTGAACCTTTATCAGTCCAGCACAAGGCCTGGAAAAGAGCACATGCCAAACATGCAGAAGAGCCAATATGTGAGCAGGAAAAATGATAAAACTCGACACACAAATGAGAAACAGAAATGCTGCAATGCTAAAGTGACTTTAAGAAAGAAATAAGGATTCGGCAATCTGCATGTCCAAAATGCAATAGAGAAAAGAAAGTGACTATGAAGTGGCAGGAAGACGGACAACCTCTCCAGTTGCGATGAGCAAAACATTTTACTAGATTATCTGCCCTGACCTTTATGAAATGTTCAGTAACTGTTACCAACAGGGGGCAACATAAGTCATATACTCATCAAAGGATTTGGCAAAATTCTGGCAATAGAACACAATACTGTATACAGAGACCTCATTAACAGAGAATTTAGTTGCATTTTGATCTAGAGCAGCTCTGGGCCTTTTTGGAATGTTGTTGCACGTTCTGACTTTCTTTTGGAAAACAATTTATGAGAAAATCTCATCATCAGGGGCTGGTGGCTTGGCGGTTAAGGCTCTGGGTTACTGATCGGAAGTCGGGGGTTCAAGCCCCAGCACTGCCAAGCTGCCACCCTCTCTGCTCCAGGCGGTGCTGTGTCACGGCTGACCCTGTGCTCTGACCCCAGCTTCCTAACATGCTGGGGTATGCGAAGAAAAGAATTTCACGGTGCTGTAAAGTGCCTATAAGTGATCAATAAAGACGTAATAATAATAATAATAATAATAATAATAATATTATACTCGCTACTAGGAAGAAGAAATGTATTTGGTGTGCTTTGGCTTCCTTACACAAAAAATTCCATTCAGATGCAGGAGAAACGTGACTAAATTATATGATGACTTTTATATATTTTATAAATGAGGTTTTCTAGTTATTACACCTGTTTTCCTTTGGACTGTTAAACTGTGGGTCAGACTGAAGAAGCCATTTATGCAGTCTTGTTACTACATGGACTTTTTTTTATTTTTTTTTAACAACATATATTACAACCTGTATATTACAATATTCAGCACACACAATATTACTGGAGACATTTCAAATGATTGTCTCCACTCCTCTCTGCTCCATCTATGTATGCTGAGATGCTAGTAGGCAACTTTGACAAAACAGTTGTTATATTCACCTCGAGACTCAAGAAATATATGATAATTTTGTATAAAAAAATCTTTTATAATATTGGTACTTTTTACTTTTTTTTATCAAATAACATTATATTAATATAAATTCACCTATGTGGTCCATTTGAAAACATTTCATACATTCACCATCACCAATCAAAAACCAAAAGTTTGCTTTTGAATTTTGCTACTGTGCTCCTCGCTCGTTTTCTTTTATGACTGGAAAATACAGACTCTGTAAAAATAGTGAATTCAAAAACACATTTTCTCTCAGTATATAAAAAACAAAAACAAAAGATGGCTGATTCTGCAAGATGCACGGTCATTAAGTTGTGTTTTTCATTTAGCTTAATGTGTTTCTCTTATCACGCGGAAATGCTGAACTGGTAGCATGAAAAATAAAATAACCGACAGGTTAAATACACTTCAGAAAAGACGACTGTGGAGCTACACTTGGATGTAATTATTTAGGTCTGATCATTAACCTGCATGTTTTCAAGCCGTGCTAGTGTGTGTGTGTGTGTGTGTGTGTGTGTAAGCTGTGCTAGTGTGTGTGTGTGTGTGTATAGCTGTGCTAGTGTGTGGCGTGTGTGTGTTGTGTGTGTGTGTGTGTAAGCTGTGGTAGTGTGTGTGTGTGTGTGTGTTATTGTGTGTTGTGTGTGTTGTTGTTGTTAAGCTGTGCTAGTGTGTGTGTGTGTGTGTGTGTAGTGTGCTAGTGTGTGTGTGTGTGTGTGTAACTGTGCTAGTGTGTGTGTGTGTGTGTGTGTGTGTGTGTGTGTGTGTGTGCTAGTGTGTGTGTGTGTGTGTGTGTGTGTGTGTGTAAGCTGTGCTAGTGTGTGTGTGTGTGTGTGTGTGTGTAAGCTGTGCTATGTGTGTGTGTGTGTGTGTGTGTGTGTGTGTGTAAGCTGTGCTAGTGTGTGTGTGTGTGTGTGTGTGTGTGTGTGTGTAAGCTGTGCTAGTGTGTGTGTGTGTGTGTGTGTGTGTGTGGTGTGCGTGTGTGTTGTGTGTGTGTGGTGTTGTGTATGTGGCTAGTGTGTGTGTGTTGTGTAAGCTGAGTGTGTGTGTGTGTGTGTGTGTGTGTGTGTGTGCTGATTGTGTGTGTGTGTGTGTGTGTGTGTGAGCTGTGCTAGTGTGTGTGTGTGTTGTGTGTGTGTGTGCTGTGCTGTGTGTGTGTGTGTGTGTAAGCTGTGTGTGTGTGTGTGCGTGTATGTGTGTGTGTGTGTGTGTTTGCTGTGCTAGTGTGTGGTGTGTGTGTGTTTGTGTGTGTGTGTGCGTTGTGTGTGTGTGTGTGTGTGTGTGTAAGCTGTGTGTGTGTGTGTGTGTGTGTGTGTAAGCGTTGCTAGTGTGGTGTGTGTGTGTGTGTGTGTGTGTGAGCTGTGCTAGTGTGTGTGTGTGTGTGTGTAAGCTGTGCTAGGTGTGTGTTGTGTGTGTGTGTGTAAGGCCATTATGTGTGTATTTGCTGTGTGTGTTTGTGTGTGTGTAAGCTGTGCTAGTGTGTGTGTGTGTGTGTGTGGCTGTGCTAGGTGTGTGTGTGTGTGTTGTGTGAAGCCAGCTTGAGTGTTAAGCTGTGCTAGTGTGTGTGTGTGTGTGTGTGTGTGTGTGTGTGTGTGTGTAAGCTGTGCTAGTTTTTGTGTGTGTGTGTGTAAGCTGTGCTAGTGTGTGTGTGTGTGTGTGTGTGTGAGCTGTGCTAGTGTGTGTGTGTGTGTGTGCAGCCATGCAGTGTGTGTGTAAGCTGTGCTAGGCGTGTGTGTGTTTTATGTGTGTAGTGTGTGGTGTGTGCGTAGTAATTATGTGTGGAAATGTGTAGCTGGTGTGTTATTGGTGTGCTGTGTGTGTATAAGTTATGTGTGTGTGTTGTGTGTGTGTGCGAGCCAGCTAGTGTTGTGTAATGGCTGTGTGGTGTGTGTGTGTGTGTGGCTGTGCTAGTGTGTGTGGTGTGTGTAGTGTGTGTGTGTAAGCTGTGGTGTGTGTGTGTGCATGTAAGTTGTAGTGTGGTGTGCTAGTGTGTGTGGTGTGTTGTGTAATGTTATTGTGTGTGTGTGGCTGTGTGGTGTGTGTGTGTGTGTGTGTGGTGTGTATGTGTGGCTGTGCTAGTGTGTGTGTGTGTGTGTTTAAGCCATGCTAGTGTGTGTGTAATGCTGTGCTAGTGTGTGTGTGTGTGTGTGTGTAGCTATGCTAGTGTGGTGTTTGTGTGTGTGTGTGTTAGCTGTGCTAGTGTGTGTGTGAGCTGTGCTAGTGTGTGTGTGAGCTGTGCTAGTGTGTGTAAGCTGTGCTAGTGTGTGTGTGTGTGTGTGTGCTGTGCTAGTGTGTGTGTATAAGCTGTCTGGTGTGTGTGTGTGTGTGTTAAGCTGTGCTAGTGTGTGTGTGTGTGCGTAAGCCATGCTAGTGTGTGTATGCTGTGCTAGTGTGTGTGTGTGTGTGTGTGTGCTAGTGTGTGTTGTAAGCTGTGCTAGTGTGTGTGTGTGTGTGTGTGTGTGTAAGCATGCTAGTGTGTGTAGCTGTGCTATTGTGTGTGTGTGTGTGTGTAGGCTGTGCTAGTGTGTGTGTAAGCTGTGCTAGTGTGTGTGTGTGTGTGTGGCGCAAAGCTGTGCTAGTGTGTGTGTGAGCTGTGCTATGTTTGTGTGAGCTATGTAGTGTGTATGTGTTGTGTGTGTAAGCGTGCTAGTTGTGTTAAGCTGTGCTAGTGTGTGTGTGTGTGTGTGTAGCTGTGCTAGTGTGTGTGTGTGTGCTGTGCTAGTGTGTGTGTGTGTGTGTGTGTGGCGCAAGCCATGCTAGTGTGTGTGTGTGTGTGCGCGCCAAGCCGTGCTAGTGTGTGTGTAAGCTGTGCTAGTGTGTGTGTATATGTAGGCCGTGCTAGTGTAAGCCGTACTAGTGTGTGTGTGTGTGTGTGTGTGTGTGTGTGTGTGTGTGTGTGTGTGTGTGTGCTAAGCCTCACACTCCCTGTCTTCTACCACTGTTACCCTCTCATAAGTCGAAAGTGGAGACCTTCCTGAAACTCCTCCTGATTATCACACACAAATTAATTAGAAAATGTTTCTTGACATTCTCAGTGCATAGGCATTGCACAAAATTAATTGTACGGTATGTGACTTTGATAATTAATTCAATAATTATTCCATGTCTACTTTAGCGACTCCTGGCTTAAATAGGTCGGTTTAACGATAAGTGTCAAGTGAATTTAGATTTTAGAGGGAGAGAGAGAGAGAGAGAGAGAGAGAGAGAGAGAGAGAAGTATCACTCAGACGTCTTAGCTCTTGGTTTTATGACAGAAAAATACAGATACATCACTGTCTCATTAAAAATGATTTTTAGATGAGTAATCTACAGAAGTGACTGACAAAGAGGGACATTTTTTCACGATAAAAGCACACTACATTTGAGGAGAGACTAATTCAAACTTCAGGTTGTGTTGAAACAGCACACAGACATTCTATACAATCGTGCGCCTCATGGTCAGAGTCACGGTCATGTCTCCACATACTTTTATTTATACAGTGTACATTTTAGCAGAAGAAAAACAGTGAGGGTGGGATGTATTTTCAATTAATGATAAAAGCAGAGAGCTTTCAAAATAAACAGTTTGCTTTGCTTCGCAACTAACTCATACTGTATGTTTTAATGTCGATCTGTGCTGGATTGGATTTGGTATCCAGCCGCACTGCCACTGGTATTCAAAAACGCCCTCTTAGAAAAACATACGGAATATCATATTAGCATATACTAGGCCACCTGTGTATTTTGAATTTTTCAAACTTCTGACACAAATTTGTTATCCAACTTTACTAGATGAACCTGATGTACGAATGGTACACATTTCCTGTCCATCAGTGTTGATCCCTGACTACCCAAGGGATAGAGTAAAAATGTAATTACCATATTCACTATGTAACCATAACATGCTTACACAGTAAATCTGTAAACATAACCTAATGAAAACTTCCAACCAGTAACACCAGGTTTCTACAGTAAAATGATGATCTAGCACAGGTGTTTCTCATGGGTTAGAATGTATTCTAAATGAATTCTGAATACGTTCCTTATGTAGTGTAACAGAATACATTACTAGATATTGCATATATAGAAGAATGTACAGAATATAGAATTTAGCCCTCATCCCCCAAAGTATTCAGCCCACCTCTGCTTAAGACCCCTTGACCCCATCACACTTCCATTATGAAAACACTCCGAAAAAAATATTTTTTTTCAGCTTGTGTTTCCCAATTCCACTGAATCATCAATCTGCTTAAAAAATTGACAATCTTGACTGTCACCCTTATATGCTGCACGTACACCACACATCACAGTTCCTCTGTTGTGTCTGTTGCGCACACACACACACACACACACGCAGCAGAATGGGAAGTTGGTGGAGGAGAGATAGAAGGCTGGAAGGAGCAAAGGCAAACTGAAACATGGAGCAGGAAAGGACAGGAAGTTGCAGAAAGGCTCAGGCATCTGATAGGATGTCGATCGAAGTGGCAGTATCCAGGTCACATGGTGCAGGCGGTGTGATAAACGCTGCTCTAGATTACACACCACACCTCTCAATCATCAGCACGACACCAGTGTAACACACAGAGCAGGAGCTGGGGATAAGAGTAAGAGGATAAGGGCATGTTTCCTAACTTTTCAATCATGGTGTGAACGATGTATATACTGTACATGGATACAGCCAGAGACACAAGGCAAGCTTCTCAAACACACAAATCAACTCACATCAAACTCTCAAGGCGTTTCCTGTGACATATATTAAACTGTCGTTACACTTTACTTTCAACCACTTTCATCCCACAACCAACCGCACTTACACTACAATGCAGGTGTGTGTGTGGAACAGATGCCAAAAAAAGTAAATAAATGATTTACTCAAATAATTTATAACCACAAAATTGTGGAGAAAAAAAAGTGAAATCCGCCATGATAGCACCCTTACTGTACCATGAGTTACACTTGCAGCAAAAATAACAAATACATTTCTACAACTCAGACATTTCGATGCATTGTGAAAATCGCCACTGAAGCAAGCAACACTTGCTAATCAAACTCTTAGGTTCTTTAAGGTTTCAATGGATGAATACAGGTTTTGAGCTTCCTAAAATGATTCTATAGCCTTTAAAGGCTCACCATGAGAGATAACCAAAGAATATATCAAGATGACAGTAATTCTGGGGAAATTTTATATATATATATATTTATATATATATATAAGCAGTGGAAAATTGTTTTCTTTGTATTTTTTTTCCTTGGGACAATAACAACAATCATCAATGTAAAAAAAAATTTTCCAACAGACCTTACAGGGTTTTTTTTTTTGTTTTGTTTGTTTTTTAAGTATACATAGTATAGGTGACTTATGGCCTTTTTAGTTTTTAGTAAGCCATAAGTCGCTTCATGGTAAAAGTATCAATACATATACCAAATACAAAAAAAATAATAATAAATTCAATAAATAAATAAACTTTTAGAAAGCGCTAAACAAAACCCAGGTACAGATGTCTGGAGTGACATTCTTGTTTCTAACTTCCTGTAACGATGCAAACTGAATAGGTACACTAATTCAAGACACAGCATCAACATTTACTGAACGTTTTTAACACAACACACCTAAACCGTGTGGTAGAGATGTTCAACACAAGCAAGTTCAAGTGCAACACAATTTTCAAGAAGATGAAGTGACATGCATCAAAATATGCTTTACCAAACAACTGAAGAAGGGTCAAGGGTTAAGGATCCTAAATTTTCCAAAGAGTGCATGGTCACAGTCGGGTGGCCAGTTGTGCTACGTAGGAATAAAGAAGGATCTGTCACGCATAGGTAATGATTAACAAATCATACTAAATGATCTAGGTGGGAAAAAAATCACTGAGATTAAAATCAATGAAAGGAAAAATACAACTTATTAAATCCTACTCTGGCTTACAGTTAGAATCCATAACTAATTGAGTGTTCAACTATAATTGAAAGCTAGACACAAATGTAGTACAGATAACAATTTAAAAGCAAGCTCCCGTTAACAAAACGTGTGTGTGTGTGTGTGTTTAAAAAAAAAAGTGTATTTAGTTTAAAACTGAATTAGAAAATTTAAAAAAAAAAAAAATTTCTTAGACGTACTGTTCAGTTTCATGGAAGAACATTCGTTTTAGTCATGCAAAGCATTCACACAGATATTTCTATTCAAGCTCACTTACACTTTTTAACAACATAATACATTATAGTATAATAGCTACTTTAAATAGCGTGAAAACACTGCTTTATGTCGACCAGAAATGTTTATAAGCTGAAGGAGGGGGGAAAATAGGAAAGAGAAAGAGAGCGAGAGAGAGCGAGAGAGAGAGAGAGAGAGAGAGAGAGAGAGAGAGAGAGATATTGCAGATTGACCTGGGCTGTGGGGTGAAACAGCAGTGCTACCATGTTTTGGGGTAGAGACAGTGTTGTGTTGTGTGGTGTGGTGTGGTTGTGTGTGGTGTGCTGTGGTGTGTGCACGAGTGTGTGTTCGCAGGAGGAGCAGGGAAATAGGGACGGGGGTTAACGGTCTGACGTTGAGCCGCCTCTGTTCAAGCCCAGATAACAGCTCCGTCTGAGCCCCTCACACCGCCACACAACCACAGCCACCTCTCAGAAAGAAATAAAGACAGATTGAAGAGAAGGAGATGATAAACCTGACAACTAACTGAAAACCATAAAACTTCCCACAGGCCTCCATGGAACACTGGTTTTGTCATTTTAGAGAAATGTTTCTACCACCAAGACACATTCCCACCCACACAACCATTAAGAAACGGCGACATACAGAAAAAAAAAGTGCTGTGAACTCATATGCACTTGTTTTTTTTTTCCTCTTTTCACTCTTTTCCCACCCACCTCAAACGATCTCCGACATACCACACGACTTCTCGTAAAAGCCTGTGTTGGCATTATTCTCTCCCTCTCTTACAACAGAACCAAAGAAAACTAAAGAACAACTAATGCCCTCTATTCTGAATGGAAAACCGATAGCTTTGATCACATTTAGATGTAAAAATTCACTAGAGAATTTGTACAAATACCTTTTTTTTATTATTATTCAAAAGGTATTTGAATAGAGCAGAAGTCTTTTTAACGTTTGTGACCAATAAGTAATCAAGCCTTCCATAATGAGGTCAAATGAGGACAAAAAGCAAAGGGTAGTTATGTCTTATTCACGGTTAATTGACTGCTATTGTTCTGATCCTTCCACGAACATTTGCAGTGCAAAAGCTCCACAGAGCCAAACCGCTGCAAACATAATAATTAAAAAAAATAAAATAATAATAATTAAAAAAAAGATCGTTGCCACTCATGTCCTTGAGCTGAAAATGATGCTAGACTGAAATAAGCTGATGTAGGAGGTGTGTGATTTGGCTTTGAAATGTGGAGCGGGATTGGACATTGTATCCACACAGTGCAGTGTAGAGATCTGAAGCGCAGCGTTTCTTCTGAGAAACAATAGAGACAGGAGGAAGACTAAAATGACACTCCAGCGCATTCTGCTTTCTCAGTCGAGTGTTTTAGACTGAGCAAGATAAAGGCTACACACTACTCTCCCTATTGTCTCTCTGAGAACGATCCAAACACGTTCATTAAACACTTGCCGGCATGTTATTACTACTCGTGGTCTAAATTAAAAGCAAAATGATTAGCAAACTGCCAAAATAGATATTTTCGCTTTGCTTGCTCATTAGCATAAAAACTAATCACAAACAAATCACTAATTATGTTGCTGTTTCTATATAAGTCTTTTTTTTTATTATTATTATTAATTTATTTATTTTTTAAAGTGGAAAATGATTTGCCAGCACATCTACATGATATTTACTGCACGTATATTTTTATTGCAAAAAACATGGGGGGGGGGGATTACAAGAGCCACTACATAAGGCAATAACTGACATAGAAATTTGGTTTAATAATTTCCATTTCTCAGATTGCTCTTTTTCCCTTCTCTTTTTGCTCCCCCTCTACCCTCCCCTCCTCGTCGCTCTGCACGGTCCTGATATGTTTTCAATTTACCAGAGCTCAGGACTCTTCAGGAAGCCTATGCAGATTTGCCGGCATGTCTGCTGACAGAGGAAAACCTGGACTGCACCTCCGCACCTATCAGGCTGCCTCCAGACCACTCATTAATGCCAACTCGGCCAAATAATTTATCAGCGTTTAAATGCCACTGATATTACGCATGTACAGCTTCCCTCGATCCACTAGAATTAAATATGATCAACACCCGCACTGGGTAAATACCAATAATCATTATTATAGCGACCATTAACATGGTTTATGCTGGAATTTAAATAACCGGGTGGATAAGAAAGTGTGTATGTATGCGTGTAGCTTAGTGTTGTTAGACAGACAGACAGAAAGAGAGAAAGGTGGTATGGGGGACAGAAAGACTGAAAGAGACAGACTGAATGATAGTGAGACAGAGAGAGAGGCAGCCAGGGATAGAGAAACAAACAAAGAGAGACAGACAGGGAGACTGTCAGAGAGAGAGAGAGAGAGAGAGAGAGAGAGAGAGAGGGGAGAGAGAGATATCGACAGAGACAGAGTCACTGGTAGACAGAGAGACAGAGAGACAAAGGGATACAGAGAGGGACATACTGACAGACAGAGAGACAAAGGGAGACAGAAAGATGGAGACAGTTAGAGAGACTGAAAGACAGAGAACGAGAGAGAGAGAGGGGGGGAGAGAGAGAGAGAGAGAGAGAGAGAGAGAGCAGGAGACCAGAGTGACAGGCAGCTAGATGGGATTGCTCTGATGGTCATTTGCATATCAAGAATTTTAAGCACAGAAGAAAATATCAAACCCTCCAGCCAGCAAGGTCATTCAGAAGATAATATTTTCTTCATAATTTATTTTGCATATCATGCAGCAGGACACGTTATAGATTAAAAATGCCTCTCCGCCCTATCAACTAATTCTGACACTTGAGCCTAGCCACCACCTATCATTCCATTTCATACGACTCCACCCTATAAATGACATTAGCACAAAGATACAGGAGCAGTTGACCAGCACATCAATATCCAATTATATCAATATCCTTTAAAGGCATTATGGTTGTTTTAACAGGAAAGAAATAGAAATAGATGCGGATAAACTGTTAAGCAAATAGTACATGTTGATCAGTTGTTCCGCTGGGGCTGTATTACAGAACCGTCCTAACTGTAAGATCCTATCTCATCTGTATAGTAACTATGACACCTCCAGTTAAGATCTCATCCAAGGACAAGAACTATTACAGAATAACAATTTCTAGGTTATTTTCCCTTATCTTGACTCCAGATACGAAAAGAGAATTACAGACACACCCTAACTCACCACAATCCTCTAAACAATGCCCTTTAGGATAATGCTAATAGTGGCTTAACTTCTATGATAAGTTATCATTTCTAATGCAAGCAGAAGACAGAAAGTTTTCTTTACTTGTTACTGTTTAGCACATTAACTTGCGTACTATCATCAACTAATATAACGGCATTATATTTATTGACATTGCAACAAAGTAGACGCAGGCAATACAAATTTAAAGTGCCCCTGAAATAAAAATAAATAAATTCAATAAAATCATCGCATGAATGCTTTTTGTACCCATCCTTTAGTGTTATGGACATCAATACAATAGTATACAATTTTTTTTTTTAAAGATTGTCTTGCTTTAATTTTATAGTTCATCACTACCAGGAAAACTTTGAGGATGGTACCGCTTGAAGTACCATGGAAATGGTTTTGGACATCAATTTCACACGGACATTCTCGCTGTGGTTGCTGGGACTACGGATGCTGCTATGGCCTTAGAACTGCAATTACCACATGCAGTTTTTCACTCAAGTCTCCTTTAATAAAAAACAGACTTCATATAAAAACCATAATGAACTTTCTAGTACTTTCACACTATCCGTTGTTACCCAGATGAGCATGCGTTCCCTTCTGAGTCTGGTTCCTCTATTATTTTATCTAGCATTCAGACACATCTGAAGTCTGTGGGCGATGACCCAGCAGCTCTCCATCACCAGCAGCTCTGCTGACAGTCAACCTCGACTCAAACATGTAAAGCAGAACTCCAGAAACACCTGGCATGTCTAGGATATCCCTGGTGTTAAAGTCGACAGGCCCAAGTATAGGCGGTGGGGAGAAATCCACCGCAGTTGAAAAAAAGGCACCTTTGGAATGACTAAGAGGTTTTGCTTTACAATTTTTTACCAGAGAAGGTCTTACTCTGGCTAAACCTGAAATAGCTACGTACAACCTGCATAACGCTATATATAGTATGTGGCTTTAAATTATTGCTGACATGAAAGGAGAATATCAAACTAATTATAACAAAAAAACTTGTATGTGCAAACAGGAACAATTATGACACCATATACACTGAAAGAAAATGGTGAGATGCGGTACATTTACCCTGCACTTTTATTACTGAATGGCCTATTTGTTGCTATTATTTGTTTACTAAAAGCACTCCAAACAAAAGCACAATCCACATTTTTACACATTTAAATTTCTCTTACTTGGATCCATCAGACGTATTTTTCTAGCATGTAGACTGATGTCATGATACCATCAAGTTGCACCCATGCAGCAGCATGTTTCCCCCCACATATGTGAAAAACAGCCATGAGAAAATGGCGAGGCAGAAGTCTGGTGTGTCCGCTACTTAATAATAAGCAGCTCCTTCATTTTTTTTACTAACCAAAGAGACCACAGTCCTGTGGTCTGGTTTTCTGTTGGCTCATAAGACCGAGGTTCATGAACTCACAGGTCAAAAACTCACCCAGATAAAGCTACAGGGTAGCCACAGGTTTAATACAGCCCAGAATACTAATTAGTTTGTTTTCCTTCTATAAATGTTTTTTGAACTATTGACCTGCAGGAGAAGAAAAAAAACAAACACATTTGCATCTTCTTGTGTGTGTGTTTCCTCTGGGTTCTCCGGTTTCCTTCCACCTTCAAGAAAAGCATGTGTTTTTCTAGGTGTGAATAAGGATGTGAAAGTGAAAGTGGTGTCCCAGCTAAAGTGTATTCCTGCTTCACACTCAGTATTCCTGGGATAAGCTCTGGATCCAACACTACTCTGACCAAAATTTTTTAAGAAAAAAAAAAAAAAAAAAAAAAAAAAAAAAAAATATTAATAATAAAAAAAAAAGGTTTTTTTAAAAAAAAAGTAATAACTCGTGAATTAGCCTAATTCTAGTAAAAAGAGTTTGGCAGGAAATGATAGGATAAAGCAGGAGTACAGGGGACAGCACTAAAGCTCCACTCAGCTCCTTGGCCTTTGAGGACAATTTAAAGCAGCAATCAAACGGGACGTGACATCATGGCACAGGGACGGGCCATTTCTTACACATCCCTCAAAACCAGACGACATCTGTGTGTGCTAATGTAATTTGATAAAGTTCCACATTCCTATCTGTTCCACTCTCTGTGGTTTGTAAGAAAAAGTCTGATAGAAAACAAACCAACATATGAGTGAGCGTGACTCCTGCTGCCACTCCACTCCTGACATTCAAGGAAGCAGAAAAAAAAAAAAGAAGGAAGGAGTGCACGCTTGCATGAGGAGGGTGGGAGGGGGGGCTATTTGTAGTGATGGAGAGACTGGTGTTGTGGGGGGGTTGTGACGATAAGAGAAAAATTCAGACCGGTCAAAGTTTCCCTTTTGCCAATCGTGCTCCTGATAAAGGCAGTGTCTGCTCTAGTACTGATAGAAGGGCTATCTCTCTCCCTCTCTCTCTCCCTCTCTCTCTCTCTCTCTCTCTCTCTCTCTCTCTCAGCAGTTAGTTTGTGAAGAAGAAAGAAATAAAAAAACTATCACGCTCCAATCATCAGCATGGCCATGAAGTAGCAACCATGCATCAATTAATATTGCTCCAATTACTGTAACGGTCAGGCTGCAATGTCATGATAATCAAAACATCAACACAAAGCCATTAAAATACAATTTCCCCATTCTGCAGTAAAAATAACCCTAAATATTAGGGGGACCGAATTTATTACTTGCTAAGAAAATCAAATACTCCCAGTTATTACCACTACAAGTGATGATCCCAGTGTCTTTCAGGGCTTAACACATGCAACTTCATAGGAAGCTTCAGAGAAAGCTGTATATAAATGGTGTTATGAGAAAAGAAAATGATATTCAATATGCCTTATATTAAAAATCACTATACACAGATAGGTTGTAACTGTACTAAGTTCTATATTACGTGAAAACATACCGCTTTCATAAAATGCTTCAAATAAAACAGTTGAAATACATTTGGATAGCCTGGCCTATTCTACTGAAATAAATAATGAGTTTTATACCTTTTCATATCTTGAAACTGTAGAACTATTCCAAATATTTTGTCACATATTGGACTGTTAAGACTGAATAGTCATCATTCTGTTCATCTAGAATGCATTTGAGATTAAGACACTGAACCCCAAATTGCTCCCAATGGCAAACTGGTGCTTTGCACGGCAGCTCTTCTAACACTGGTGTGCGAGTGTGTGTGAATGGGTGAATGAGATATGGCGTTTTTTTAACCTTAGCAGTTCTGTATAAGTGTAGGCCATTACTGAAAAAGTACTGATTACAGTTTGCACTATTTCAGGATTCCATCTACTGGCATGGATTTAAAAAATCTTCATGACTGAAAAGAGGAGGTCCCCTAGGACAAGTCTTTTTTTGAGATGGTGGACACACACTCTCACACACACACACACACACACACACAACACACACACACACACACACGGCACTCACTAGCCACTTCATTAAACCCACATACTTTGTTAGTCTATCTTCTAAGAGTCCAGTTACAGAATTACACTATATATCTTTTTCCCTCCATCGTTTGTGTTAACCAATATACACCCTTCATTAATGTCAGAACTACCTTTTGATGGGAAGCACCATGTTAGAAAATGATCCACAGTCAAAATAATATCTATTCAGCCATGATGCTATAGACATCCCATTAACAGACATGGCAGATAGGTAGTGATTACATAGTAACACAGGGCTACAGTCTAAGTTTATATCTACAAAGTGACAGACATGAAAGATGTAGCTGAAAAATGGCAGTAAGTGTAGTAGTTACAAGGTAGGTGTACATAATAAACGGCCATAAAGTACATACACCAAGTCAGGCACCATTGCCCCATGCTTAAAAACAAAGACTAAAAGACATATAAAACAACTTTGTATTTATTAATACGTTCATTTTAATAAGATCATATATATATATATATATATATATATATATATATACACACATACATATACACACACGCACACGCGCATACGCATACACACACACACGCATACACACACACACGCATACACACACACACGCATACACACACATACACACATACACACACATACACACATACACACACATACACACACACACATACACACATACACACACACACACACATACACACACACACACACACACACACATACACACACATACACACAATGCTCTACTGCCATGTAGTAGTTCATTTTGGGAGCATCTCGCAAACAGTGAAAACATAAATGTTATCTGACCCTGTGAGCGGGCCTTTCCACTCTTCCAAAATGCACTGAAACCCCCACTGAATAAATAAGGGTTTTAAAATGCAGCAGTGAAATCTTCCATGCATTATGTGAAAATCTCAAATTGAGCCGCTATGCGACGGATATGGCAGAAGTCCGTCGTGGTGATGGAGATCTTTAATCCATGAACATGTATTAGCCTAGGGCAGAGGTATTCAAACTGTGGGAATTGCAGTAGGGGTCCGCATGTGAGGGGTGAGATGGAAAATACCAAAAAAAAGAAGAAGAAGAAGAAGAAGAGGAAGAAGAAGGAAAAAAAAGACTCCTATTTCCATGTAGTTCCGATTGATTCTATTTTACTAGCAAGTTAATAATAGGAAATGACTTGGCCAGAATAAGCTGCAGTAGTTTGAGTATTGACAAGTCTCAATATGCTCCAATTGTGTTGGGGTGGGGTGTGAGTGGCAATATATGTCATGTGGGGCAACAGATACCGACTAGGTTTTTTTTACAAGTTCAACTGACTAGGTTTTTATAAGTTCAAAGGTGATGGATTTGAGCTACTTTACTTACAGCTTCTCATAGTTGATAATAAGGTATACCAGAAGCTGACAGTTCAACCACTGGCCAAATAATAAACACACTGAAAAGGAGTTATTACTTTATGACTGGCCACCTATGACATCAGGGCATTCAGGAGAGTGCACACAATGACTGCTGTACAAGAGACTGTAGACTGTGACTCATTCATCATTCACCAGGCAATAAAAGACAGACAGGTCTAAGTAAAGAGTGGCGACACTGACCTGGGCCATTCCAGTTTGACTCCACTTCCTCCTCCTCCTCCTCCTTCTCCTCCTCCTCGTCTTCCATCTGTATCTCTTCCTCATCACTGGGTTTCCAGCCTTTCTCATCTTCCTCATCAATGTCTGGTGTGTCTGGAGATTCGTGTGTTCTGGGCTCTGTTGGGAACAAAGAGTGAACAACAATTTCTAAATGACTTTCTACTAATATCCAATTTATTCTAAGGGCATGTTTAACTACACAGGAGGTGCTTTACGAGTGTGCCGGCTCCTGTCTGATGATCAAAGGCGGTTTAAATAAAAGTCCTTGTACACCAGTAACCCGATCCCTCCCCAAACACTCAGGTTCTTTTGATTTGCCATGTGAAAAAGAGCCTTCCTTAAAGGTAATGTGTGTCTCCCTTTCATTAAGGCAAATTAAGGTGATTAGTGAGTTCCTCTGATCAAAATGATCGGCTTACTTATAGGATTCTCTGTGTCTCTCTTTGTGTCCATCTCCCCCACACACACACACTGAAGTACCACTGTACCAACCGTGAGACTAATGATACTTCCTGAGCAATGAGAGAGGGCTGTCTTTCTCTTTTCCTTCTCACTATACCTTTTTCTTCCTAAAGCCCCCTACCTAATCACCCCACACTGAAATAAGCTTATCTGCATGCACAAAGGCCGCGTTTACCCTCACATTCCCACAGCGATAAAGCAGAGATAGCCACCGATCGATACCAGCCATAAACGTCAACCTGCGTGACTGCTATTATTAATGTAATAGTAGAGAGATTAGATCTGCATTGTCAAATAAATCTCTCTCAAACACACACACACTACCCCCAGAAACCATGCTTACCCTAGACCACTTTCATATACACACATACATGTACAAACACAAGCTCTATGCTTCACGTGCCCCCCTCCAAACCTAAACAATGCCATTATTTTCAGCTATAAATCACATTGAATGGCACATTGATTTTATCCTGCAATGCTCAGCTGGGATAGTGGAGCTGGAGCCACAGTTATTGCATCTAATATTATCAATATTATCTCCCATATCATCAGAGCTGAGACGGCAGGTATCGGGAAAGGGGGGGCCATCACTGGCACCAGCCCTGCTCCTCAACCCATTCTGCCACACGCACACACACACCCACACTCTCTCTCGCACAACCGAACCACATACATACATCTGATAAGAGCAACTTCCTCTGTCACACCTGGAGGGCAAAGTCACCCAGCTAGCTTCAGAACAACTCCCCAACCTCAATCCACACTCATTTCTCAAAGATCTACTCTTTTTTTTTAGTTACAATTGAAACAATTTAGACACGCACAGCACAAGAAGACAAGGTTAAGCTCTTTACCGAGGAACACATATGGCTCAAGTGTGTGTGGTGTGTGTGTGGTCACTTCTGTAGCCTTCATATGCAGAGTTATGCTTGAATTGACTCTTAGACCAAACCTAATCTTTACCCACTGAACAAGACATTTCTCTGTATCTGCTCAGTACTTAATTATCACATAAGTCTGAGGGCAGCCGTTGTTGGCGTCAATCAATGTTTATGTGAAAAATTTATTTTTTCTGAGACACTTTCATGGATTTGTATTTGTAAGTTAAGCTCTAAACCTGTATAATATATCCTTTCATAGCTGGGACTACATGTTCAGACAGATGAATCTGTGGTTATGTACACTGTTCCAGTGTTGCAATAGAAAAAGCTTTGGTAAGACATTCTCTAATCTTTTTCAACAACCTTTATTTTTAGAGTGCAATGCTTATAGGTCTGAATTTGCATTATACAGTCACTTATTTGAAATGATTATTGACAGAACTGCCCTTAGACATGGAAATAAATAGTGCTGCAACTAGCGATTATTTTCATAATTGAGTAGTCAGCCGATTATATTTTCAATTATTCAGATGGGGGGCACAAACTTTCAGTTCCCTAATTTCTATTTATAAATAAAATCTACAAACTGAGTGTTACAAGTATAATCTTCAGACTAAAACGTTATATTAACACAAGTGTTTGTGTTATTTAATGGATGGAGATTACATATATATATATATATATATATATATATATATACACACACACACACACACACACACACACACACAAAGAGAGATGTATGTATGTGTGTGTGTATGTATGTATCTCTCTCATATTATATATATATATATATATATATATATATATATATATACACACATACATACATACATACATACATACATACATACACACACACACACCAATGGTAGCAGAGCTGCCATGCAAGGCGCTAACTTGCCATCAGGAGCAACTTGGGGTTCAGTGTCTTGCCCAGAGACACTTCGGCATGTGGAGTCATGTGGGCCGAGAATCGAACCGCCAACCCTATGATTAGCCACCCCAAGCGGACGGCATCCCGTTACGTACGTATCAGGTCATGTGCCATTGACTGGGAAACAGCTTATACTTCCGTTTAATAAAAAACGCTAGTGTTCCATTTGCGATCATACTACCCTTCTAAAATTCATACACCAGACGGTGGAGTAAACAATGCATAGTGTGGGTATATAGTACATAAACTTTATTTCTTCTACGATATGTGTTTTCAGAACAGAAGTAACGTAATGGGTAAATGTACCCTGTGCCGCGCATAGACCAACTAATCGATAACGAGACTCGATAACGACAACGATTTTCATCATTGATTATTATCGCTTTTAGTAGTTGTTGCAGCTCTAGAAATAAAGCAAAGTGAGTTTGGAATAATCCTTTCTTTCCTTAATACAGAGGACCATGTACAATCTCTGGTCTATGGTAAAGATGTGTTGGTTACAAATTGGTTGGTTTTGGTTTTTTTTTAAAAACGACACTGGAGTGGATACCTTTCTACATAAAGTCATTTAAGCAAACATGTATATATGAATTGTTTCCAAGACTAAGAATTCCAGGAATGCTTTAACCTCACATTGACCTCAACATGTTCACTTTGGCTTTACCTCCACTGTGCTGATGTGGACAAAAACCCATCAATATGATCATCATCATCTCTGCTCCTTTCTGCTCAGGCACCATCCAAGACATTCAGCACAGTCCCTATTTCTTTACGGAGTTCCTGTCCGATGTACCACGCCATCATTATCACACATATGCTGTTAATAAATGGGTGTACAGGTGGCCGGTGTGGGGCTTAGCAGCACTATGTATCCTCTGACTGGTTGAATGTTTTTCTCAGGCAGTTATCAAGTGGTTATCGCCTGTGTCTTTCTCTCCCAGATGGTGGATAAGAGAGCAGGCCTTTATTAGCCAGTGCTGGCCTGATAAAGACCTGGTATTGATCGCGGGTTGCAAGAGCAGGTTCGTCAAACACGGCTGATTTACAGAAGCCTGATAATAGCAGCACCGGGCAACAGAGGAGCTCAAAAAGAGAGAGATAGTGAGAGATATAGAGAGAGATGCAGAATATGGTGACGTGGCCTTTCTGCTTTATGTAGCTACAAAGCACAAAACCAAGGATGAAACATGCAGATCCTCGCACAGATGATATAATATTATTTAAAATGATCAAATTTATCACAATTTGTCACAATCATCTCATGCAAATGCATAGGGCTCTCTCAGCGTGACTGCATTACTCATACATCCCTTATATCATATATATATATATATATATATATCTTTTTTGTTGTTTATGTTTAAAAAGCACAGACACATACGCTCACACATGAGAATAATCTCCAATCTAGTGCTGATTAGCACCTGACAAAGTTTCCATGCATTTATGAGAAACAGCCAACAAACAAGCTCTTATCACTAACACAAAATTGCACAAAAACAGGAATTTTCCAGTTTAAAAAGAGAAACATTTTATCTTTGAAAGTATTGTCTGAAATAAGACTAACAAAACAGAATGGGAAGTGAACAGGCGGGCAGGCAGGGTACACAGAGTACCTGGCTCTTGCACTCGTTATTCCGTTCTTTGAAAAAGGAAATAAAAGAAATACCTGCAAAACATCCCAGCAATATCTATATTTCAAATATCAAGAACATTCTAATTGAAATATACTGCACAGCATACTGTATCTTCATACCTTTTACTGTCAATGAATATTAAATTCCCTCTACTACAGTCTGCATAACAAGGGCCATAACAAGAAAGAGGCAGATCATAGATATACTATCACACCAGCCAACAAACTGCCTGATCTTCTATCGATCCCAGTCAAGCATACAGATACCACACGGGCAGGTTTAATGGGGCTGACGAGAGGGCAGGTCTGATTACCGCCATCATTACACAAGGCTTCAAAGCAAAGGATCATTTTAGAATAACTGAGGCGAAAATCGTTTGATTTGATAAGGTGTTTTTTTTTTTTTTTTACCTTCATTATAAAGAGGCGCAAAGGAGGGACTGGACTCATCGCACTCCGCCGAGTCATCCTGGTCCGAGGCCCCAGCCTCTTCCCCCGAGAGACTGACATCATCAGGTGGATTGTCTTCTCCACCTTCAAGATCCCCAATAGAGCCTACAAACAGAGAGATAGAGAATGAGCGTAAATAACACCTGAACACATTTGGCAGATAATTAGTTATTATATAATAAAAATGAAGGTCTATATGTTGTGTATAAATATGTATAACAGCAATAAAAATTAGAACAGAAATGCACCTTTACCACTAGATCATTAATATGTATAGATCATGTTAAAGCAGGAAGTCAGTCTGTGCACTAAGTTGCACAAATAGCCGGCGTTAATTATTATAGAGCACTGAAGGAAGGCTAAAAATATAAGATTATATTGCGATTCATTATAGGAGGAAACCCCTGATTACGTCCCAAGCCCAATTCCCATAAAGGTTTAATTGGATGGAAATCCCACAGCTTATGAACACCAGCTAAATGGATGTATATGTTATAAAAGACACTTAGAAGTGATTCATTCGCAAGTGTCATCATTACAGTCGGCAACGATGAAACCTTTTCCTAACTTTTCTTCAATTGAAAATGAGCAATAAATAAATGAATAAAAATGCTAAAATGTGTTGATTTTCCTTTTTATAGATTCATAAAAAATAAAAATAAAAATTATGAGCTACTAGAGTTAAATATGCAATGCAGATAATAAAAAAGAGACGTTGTAATTTAGTTACTTTAGTCTAATTGAGAATAAAACACATTCCTTAACTAGAGAAGAATGTTTTATTCCATTATACAAATCACATTATTCCCCAAAGTACGCACCCTAACTGCATATTAATTCATCCTTCAGCTCAGATCGAAGACTGTGGATGGTGGAGAGCAGAAATTAGCCCATAAATATAAAACTCCTCTGCATCATTAGGGTATATAGAGCTGTGCAGGCACCCAGTGTTTCAGGAAAATGTCGAATTTTGACAGTGTTTGTAAATTAATTTTCATTGTGTCAAATGAAGTGGGGATTGTTCAGAGCTAAAGCCGTGACTGGAGGCGTATATATTTACACTCCTCAAACAAAGAGGCCTATAATCTATACAAAGCACGCAACAATACCCGTGAATAAAGAGCCTTGTAGAAAAAGGCAAAGGCAATTTTTCTAATTCTGTTAATTTCACTTCCAAAGCAATTAAAACGTGGTGGAGATAATGCTTCCAAACAATCACTCCCTGACAAAGTGTTTCTGTCTTTGTAAATGAAACATCTTTAGGCTAATTCCGACTTCCACGCCTGCATGGTTCACTGTAATTTCAGATAAAATTAACATAGTTAGATTTGGACCTTAATAATGAAGGGAGAAAGGAGGGAAGGAAAAAGATCGATCCCATATGCAATATTTTTAGAACGCAGCCTGAGCTTTGGTCAATCTAATTTTCTATATCTGCGAAGACATTTTCATACAATTAATTTTCCTTTAATCATAATTGTACAAAAGAGCTGCTCTGTTTAAAAAAAAAAAAAAAAAGTCCAATTATATTTTGTGTTTAAATGTAAGTTTGAATTATGATTTTCTTTCTCATTAGTGCTCTGGTTAAATCGCTGCATCACTGCTTTCAGACATCAAATGGTGCAGAAAGTTTTTGCTCTCCTCCTTTTTTTTTCCCCCCCCTTTCATGAACAGACCAATCCATATCTCTCCTAGCAGGCCAGGGAAGAGGATATTACTGCATGCATTCACCACCAAGTGTAATTTGTTTGTGGTCAATTAAAACCAAGGAGAATTGGTCCAAGGGACAAAAAGTGATAGTCAGTCATCTCAAAGCAATTCCACCAGGGGTATTCATGTGCTGTTATCATTTCATGGGAAAATTACATGAATACTCTTGCAGCACCAAATGACCGTGTGCACCAATTGTTATTGGAAGTAATAAATGATTCAAGAATGTGTATATGGAAGATATTTATTTCGGTGATAAACTGATATATATATATATATATATATTTTTTTTTTAGATATTATAGATATGAAACTAAATCTGAAATAAACACAATGTATAAAGACTTTCCTCATAAAAAAATTTATTGAACTATAATATTAAAACAAATACCCAAATGTGTTCTATAAATCTATAGCAATAAATTCTCATAGCCGGATATAACTAATGAATTACACATTGTGATGGGGCGGAGTTCCATGCCCAATTTCCTTTTACAGAAACTCTTGCATGAACACTTGGCCATTCTAAGACACCGATGTTCTTCATTGTATAAAATGTGTTACTTATTGGAATTATTTAAATGTTGAGTATTGTTTTTCCTGGTAAAAGATCCATTTTGGGCTATGGATTGACATTTTGTCAATGATGTCTAGTTGTTCACCAACAAACAGCTCCATATAATGACACACCCACATCCAAAATCTTTAACAGGGATGAGGGATTTTTTTCTGGTCTTCATCGGTGGAGATAAAACTCATTATGGTAGTGGGCGTTTCCTTTTTTAAACACGCTGACAGCAGTAGACCAATCACAACAGACTGGCACATTTGACCTATCAGAGCAGAGTATGCTCTCTGAAAGGAGGAGTTTAGAACGAATCCTTTAGAACGGATCATTTAACAAGTCGTTTGTGACACCGAGGGGAAAAAAAGGTAATGCAAATTAAATTATGAGCACATTAAAGTGTTTTTTTTTTTTTTACCTTTGAGGCATGTAAATCTATTGTATGAGACCTTTAAAACAAAATTTGGAATGTTTCAAAACCATAAAAGGTGCGCTTTAAGGTCTACATTTAAGAATGACATCCACTTCTTGGCAGGACTGTCCTTGTTTAAAATGTCCATTACTTGTATACTATTTGCCTAATAGTTGGATGTTTCAAATCCAGTTTCTCCCTTTGTACTTCTCACATTTTCTCAGTTTGAAGCATGATGCTAGTAGGAAGAGTTACTAACCTGATTTCAGGCAATCATTTGAGTCCTAAATTTCATCAGTTAACACTCTTTACACTACATTACAATACCTGAGCGTCATAAAACTAAGGATTTATTTAGGCGTTTTATTTTGTTAAATTGCGTTAATTGACACAGACAAATTTGTAATGTGAATTTTACTTTGATTAAATGTGCATTTAATGGTTTAAAAAAAAAAAAGGCTTGACTGCATGACTGACCATACTGATCAGTATCTATTCAACATAGCATGCACACGCACACTGGTAATGAAAGAATGAAATAATTTTTTGGTACACATTTTCAGCTGGATCTGGGGCAAAAGATTATGCACTGCTCAGCGTCTGGACCTTCAATAAGGCCAGTGTGATGGTGAATATGTAATATTCAATAGATAATGGCAGTAATGAGATGCAGCCTTACAAACATGCATACTCGTACACATACCCACAGAGGACTTTGAGTCCTGACTGCCACTCGAACAGACAGAACAAAGTGGCTTAGCTGATGAAGGCAGAAAAGATATCGCTTTATTAACTGGCCTCGTCCACATCAAACCTGTGTGCTTAACAGCAGCGATTAAATACTGAGACAACACATCAAACCCGAGACTGATTAAACTCGCACACGCACACACGCAGTCTCACACTAATCACCATATTACAAGACAGTCCACAGGCTGATGACTCCACTTGTATCAGGTAATTGGAGAAAGAAAATTGTGAAAGACTGGTGAGAGGTAGAGTGGGTCATTGCCCACTTTTCATGACCCGACCGATCTGAATCAGCAGCGTTAAAACACGGTTAGTTATTTTAATCTAAGCAATCACAATATCCCTAAATACAACTTTACACAGGAACCGAAACATTTCAATCAGGAATCAGCTCCTCCAATATAATCCCCCTAACTGAACATTGTTCTGAAAGACCAAAGTGAGAAGAGCGATCAGGCAACAAATGAGCAGGTGTAGTGGAAGCATTGATCATGGCAACGCAAGGTTGAGAAAACACGCTGAAATGACTGATGAGCTGCTGGAGTTGTGGGACAGAGACCTCTCCAGCCATGCCACGTGTCAGCAGAGTAACTGGAGCTTCAGATAAGATGTGTGCCTCAGGACTGGTGCACTTTAGCTTGACAGTGGCTGAAGGCAGTACGGAAGAACCACAGCACACAGACACACACCCATATATTATAATACACACACACACACACACACACACACACACACAGGTACAGTGTGCTGCTGATGCTAAGTATTTGTCCGCAGACGACTGTGATCAAGGTTGATTAATTTTATGACAATTATTTTGATGCAAATAGGTGTGACCTTTCAACAAATCAGACATTTCACGACTGTGACTTGGCCATTCTAAGACACCGATGTTCTTCATTGTATAAAATGTGTTACTTATTGGAATTATTTAAATGTTGAGTATTGTTTTTCCTGGTAAAAGATCCATTTTGGGCTATGGATTGACATTTTGTCAATGAGGTTTAGTTGTTCACAAACAAACGGCTCCATATAATGACACACCCACATCCAAAATCTTTAAAAGGGATGAGGGATTTTTTGGTAGTAGGCTGTTTTTTTTTTGTGAGCAAATTATTATTATTATTATTATTATTATAGCTTCTTCCTGGTTACCCTTGCATAGCCTAGATGCCATTCTGTTAATTGTAAATATTAAAGTGCACCTATTATAGTTTTTATACTTTGTGAGTGTAAAAAGTCTGCAAAGCATCAAAAATCTAGGTTTCAAAAATCAAAGCGCAGGACAAAGGAAGTTATTGACTCCCAAAAGAAAGAACCGATTCTGAACATCTGAAGCGAGTCTTTGTAATTCCAGACTTGCTTCCTGTACTAATCTACGTAGATTTGTAACAAAAAGCCCCGCCTCTGGTCTTCATCGGTGGAGATGAAACTCATTATGGTAGTGGGCGTTTCCTTTTTTCAAGATTGATTAATTTTATTACAGTTATGTTGATGCAAATAGGTGTGGCCTTTCATCAAACCTGCAATGAACTTTAGCCTTGATTTTGACCTGATGTAGTATTACCAGAACATACTGCCTTGTCTTACCCTGCTCCAGTGAAGCCAGAACATTGTTTGAATAGAGCCAGATTACTTTATTGCACATCTGAATGGAAATGAACATAGCCTAAAATCTTAGATCAGTTGTCATTTTTAGGTATTTACAGACACCAAAGGAAATCAGATTTTTTTCTTGATTCTGATTTTTATACGTATCTAAACCCGGTTTGTCTGATTGTGCGGTAGTTTGTACATTTACTAACCGTATACTGACTATGTCCACACTGGTTGTCATAGTAACAGTGCAAATTGCATCCATGTCATGTGGAGAAGGTGGGCGTAATCAAGTAAGGTGATTAAAAAGCAGACTTGTTGAAAATTAGTAGATTAGAATGAGAAAAAAAAAGTATACAAAATCATTATTCATAAAAATATCAAATCCTCACACCAAAGTCACTTTATTTGTAAAATAATATGCCAGCATGTTTTTTTTTTCCTCATACAAATCATTCACATAAACACATAAAAGTAGGATAATACTGTTAATTGTAACACTTATTTCAAGTACGGAGGTAAATAAAATCAAAACACAGACTGCTTACGTCCCTCTTTAAATCACACAAACAAGTGCTAGATGATATTTCTTATGATAATGGTTATTATATATGATGAGTTGTGAAGACATTCATATGCACAAGGCATTAGATCACTTCAAAAAAGCCCATGAGATACTCTCTGTGGATTGGACAGCAAGTCATCAAACAGCAGCCTGAGTCCAGGACACCAAAAAGAGGTAGGATACTTTAAAATCCATCCTTCAACTCCATCATCCCTTTATCTATTCACCTTTTCCTGCCCTCAACACTATACATTTTAGCTGCTTTTTCTTGCGAACTCTCCTGTCTTTCTCTTCTCCTCCATCTCTTACTCCTTCCCTCACTCACTGTCTCTCTCTCTCTCTCCCTCTCTCTCTCTCTCTCACACTCCCTGACTCGGAGCGTCATTCTTTGCGGATAGCTGCGAGCCGTTCGCGGTTATCGGCTGCTGCAGACTCTCTCTGCCGGTCTGATCTGTCTCCTCTTCATTAAGCAAATACGCCAACGTGGAAATGAAAACATAATAGCTATTTGATTTCCAGCAAGATATTTTGCATATTGGTTCGGAGCTGATAGTGGAATTTCATCAAGTTGGGTTTTTTTTTTTTTTTCTCCACGCTTTAAAAACGACATGACTGAGCTGGGCAGCTTCAGCAGGATTTCTTTACATTGCTGGGGAGGGATGTGAGGCGAAGGGGGGGGAGAAACCCCAGAAAAGCACCAGTTCCCCAGGAAGACTACTTAAACGATTAAATATCCCCTATTCTCCCTTTTTCTCTTTTTGATAACAGGGAAAGAAAATTTAAAGAATTCACAGTGCTTTAGGTTCGCTATACTAATCAGAGATAGGGGGGAGAAAATTAACTCCTTAATGAGCAAGAGCCATCTTTCTGATAACAGCCCAGCCAGGAGAGATGATGGGATGGGAGACAGACTGAGAAAAGGAAAAAGAAAAAAAAAAAAACAGAGATAATATTTTCACTTGCATGGAAGAAATCTGATGCTCCCCCTCCCCCCCACTCTGGAAATTGCTCATTGTGTGCACAGAGGGCAGGTGAGATTGCAGGTAGCGATATCACATGGCTACAAGCTGGCCAGGACCGCTGGTGAGATGTATTGTTCTGTACACGGGCATTTCTCACGGCCCTGAGAGAGAAAAACTAGCTCTGCAAACGCAGATCAGCAGAACTCCTCACGGCAATCCATCACATCTCCCTTCTCTAGCAGAGAGCTCAGCCTGGCTGGAACACGTCTAAAGACTGGCTGCTTGTTTTATTTCCACAAAAAAATTGTTAATATTTGCAAAAATTGTTCCATGCATTATTTCAAAAAGGTCCAAATAAGCAACTAACAGGACTAAATCATGACAGCCGATACTGTTTAATACTTAACCATTAATTAGTTTATGGCTAGAAATGACAATTAGAAGAGGTTATGTATTATATGTAAGTGGTGCTTCACATTAATACTTTGGAGTAGCACCTCAGCATATTTCAAATTATATAATTTCATACTTCCCAGTGGTCTTTAAACACTTTTGCAACATCACCCTTCGAAAATAAACTAGGTCGTCAATTTGATAATCAGACCAGTGATGGTAAATAAACAGGGAAATGTTCAGGGTGTCCAAAAGGTTTCCAAACACAGAGGAAATTAAAACATTTTAGCAAGATGACTTCCCTTTTTCATACTTAGTTCATATCATTCACACATATATATATATATATATATATATATATATATATATATATATATATATACACACACACACACACACACACGTATATTAGAGATGCACCTATACAAAATTTCTCAGCCGATACCGATAACGGTTTTCAAAGTGATATCGGCCGATACCGATAACTGATATCGATAGTTCTGCCTTTTATGCCTTATTATAAATTAATAATGATTAACATAATAGAATTCTGAAGGAAATGTAACTTCAGCCTCATAAAATTTAATTCAGGTGTAAAATTTTAGGGGTGCAGAGATTACAAACTGCAGTTTTGTCATCATTCCAAGAGACATGATCTATACACATAGCACGAAATCGATGTATTTTCCCGCCCTCTTTTGATCGACAGGATACAATCGGCCCTGATCATCGGATGTTTTTAAACTATCGGCCGATAGTGGGATCTCACACACACATACGTATACTCACACACCCCAATTACAAAAAAAGACGCTGTGTAAAATGTAAATGCAATGATTTGCAATAAACAATAATAATAAAAAGAAACAGTTGGAGGTTAAAAACCATCTGGATTTTTCTCAGTGCTCAGTCCAAAAGCCTGCATCTCTGAAGGAATGGGGTGCATTAGTGCCTATAAAATGGGCAGCTTGGACATCTGCTGAAAGGTATATACAGGTTATAGAGCAACATATGCTTCCAGATTCCATCCCATCTTTACATCCGAGAGACTCTGCATCACAAAGATATTCTTTTTGCACCCAATCATGTTACTGACCTGTTTCCAATGAACCTAATTAGTTGCGAAATGTTCCACCAACTGTCTCTTTTTAGTAACTCATACTTTTCCAGCCTTTTGTTGCCACGTCTTTTTTGAGACGTGCTGCGAGCATGAAATTCAAAATGACCTTATTTTTACTTAAACCGGTACATTTCCTCACTATTACGTTCTACTGTAAATATCATATGGGTTTGCAAATCCGTGCATTGTTTTTACTTACATTTATTTATATTTTACACACCGTTCCAACTTTTCTGTGCATAATGATATATACTATATATAAATAAAATATTATATATTCTACAGTACTAAAATGTATTGCTGGTGCGAATCTGTGCAGCAGACGAGCAGTTGACAAGCCCAGCACTAGACCATGGGCATGCAAATATGCTGATGCTAGTATTCGATTATTCTCTTTAGGTCTTTAGAAAATGCATATATGCCACCCTGGACCAAAATTTGCCACCGTGGTGGCACTCAATCAATCCTCAGGGGCCATCAGTCAGAGAAGAGTTTTGTTTCAGGCTGCAGAGCTCCTTCATCTGGCTGACGTGTGGTGTGGTGGATGCTGAACTATTGACAGCAACAGTAACTGGTTCTGTAAAACACAGTCTTTAGTATTCAAATCTGACTCACATTTAATGCATAGGTATTAATTAGCCTATGTTCCAGATGAGAGCACGCTCTCATGACTGTGCTAAAAATGCATTTTTAATTAAAACGGAGTTGATTTGCTGATTTGCAAAAAAAGCTAAATCTATTTGATCTAATCTGTAACCATCCATACTTCTGCTCGAAAGAAATAAATGCCATTCGCTTCTGCTAAATGAATGAATGTAAATTTACTGCTTATGAATAATCCATGTCAGTAAGTGGCTTTAAAAAACACATTTTTAAATATAGCAAATATGGGAACAGCTAAACCAGGCCAGATATTCTCCCTGGCAGAATATGCATTATGGTACACCATTCAACTTCGTGAACTTTCCAGAAGTCATGGTCAGGTCACAAAATCCATCGCATATGTTTGGACAGTCACGCTTGCCATGTGCGAGTGTGTGTGAGAATGGGTGAAAGAGAAACAGTGTAGGGGTATAACCTCAGTGTCCTGGTGAAATTCCCCCATTGACCCTCATCTATCACGGCCCCCTAATAATCCCCATCTCTGAACTGGCTACATCACTCTCTCCTCTCTACTAAAAGCGGGTGGGTGGTGGGCCTTCTGGCGCACTATGGCTGGCGTCGCATCATCCAGGTGGATTCCCCCCATACAATGTTTAGCACTTTGGGTATCTAGAAGAAAAAAAAGTGCCTTATAGAACAGCTAAGGTTAAAAAAGCGCTATGTAAGTGCAGACCTTATACTAGATTATTTTTTCCCCTTTATCCAGCATGGAAAAGTACACGTCTGTTTGTTTCATTTCATCTCCATTTTATTTCCTCAGAGATAACCGTTCGACATTCACCAGACCCCAACTCCAGAACACAAGTTCTCTATAATGGTGCACATATCAAATCATGTGTGTGTTAATGTTCATGCATTTGCATTGCAGATGAGAACAAAATCTGATCTAAAAGTTTATTAATTAGGCTGAAAAGAGCAAGGTTGAAAAAAAATCATAAATACTGTTTTTTTTTTCTGAGGTCATTATACCACGTGATCGTGTGCAATGTTACTCATGAGAACAATAGCTGATCACACATCTCTAATTCGCTGTTTTAAACTGAATTTTGTAATCATAAAATAAAAGTAATCAATGAGGGTTTTTAAATATAGAACTAGTTTTGCTGACACAGTATTGACCATAATATGAAGATATATATCCTGCAGCATGAAAATGTCTTGAAATATTGTGATATATTTTTGCTACCCCTTACTGCTGGAGAATAAATAAATAAATAAACTACATCCGAATGTAGAAAGTATATGATCTCAGTGGCGTGGTTGTTGTCAGATGAGCTGGTTTGAATACTTCAGAAACTGCTGATTTCCTGGGATTTTCACATACAACAGTGCAAAATAAATAAATAAGTAAATAAATCAATCCAGTGAGCGGCACTTCTGCAGATGGAAATGCCTTGTTGATGACAAAGGTGAATGCCTAGATCGGTTCGGAGCTGACAGGAAGGATAAAGTAACTCAACTAACCACTCTTTCCAACCAGGGTCAGCAGAAAAGCATCTCAAATTGCACAACATGCCAAACTTTGAGGCAGATGGGCTACAAAAGCAGAAGACCACACCGGGTTGCACTCCTGTCAGCCAAGAACAGGATAGCTGAAGATTAGTACCCCTGGATTCCTTCAATAACTGCATGAATACATGAAAGTATATAAGTGTTCCTAATAAAGTGGACCATGAGTATATAGAACACACAGAGTACAGTAGGTGATAAAAGACTGATGGAAACTTATGTCATCAGTGTTGAATTAGATCCATATCAATTCCCCTGTTAACATACCGTGACTGACGTACAATCACCTGTGAGTCTATTGTGTGGTGTGTGAATATGAGGGAGTTTAGGTTTGCACATCTGCGTCCGTACCCTTTGAATGGCCTTGCGATTTGTTTGGGGGGTTGTCTGTGGGGCAGATAGTGAAGGATGAAATAAGTATTTGATTCAGCCGCTCCCCTCCCCCCACCCTCCGCGTGTATCTTGGGATGGTGGGAAAGTTGAAATCTGCTGCTATTTTCTATCATTTATCAGGCTGCTTATCGCCTGGCTCTTGTCTGCATGCCTGGCTTCTACAGCAGGGTCTTAGCTCAGGCTGCCTGGCAATTCAACTACCCGGGACTTCATTCTGGTCCAAAAATATTTACAAAAAAACCCTGCAGTTAGGACGAGAATCGTGTCGTGAATTCACTGCCAACCAAATATAAGAATGGGATAAAGATAATGCAAACTTATGGACTTACTTTAGGAAGTCCTGTACATTTACAATAAACAAATAAAAATCCATGTCCATGGCGTAAAACACATTCATTCATTTATCATGCGGTGACTGCAGAGTCGTTAAAGTTCAACTGACCAATAGTGTGATTCATTTCAGGACAAGGAGAGGCGGTAAACAGCTATAAGCGTTTGGTCTACTGAGGAGGGACAACAGCTGCCACCAGCTGCATCTAACCGACTTCTAATGAGGGTCACATTAATCAACAGCTTGGGGTTACTCAGAGGTCACAACTTATTCATACACTCGCTCATTCATAACCCACACAGAGTCACGGCCTATCGATTTCTGCTTTACTGATTTCCGCTCAGTTCGCAAGCCCTTCAGAAACGATTGGAAGACCGATAGGAAAGATGTGAAAAAATTCCCCGGAAACATATTAATGCCATCAAATGCAGCAAGACTTCATGCCACCTCTCATATCACAGTGTACTGCTGAAGGAGCTCTCAGAGACATTGTTGCATCTGTTATCAAACCGCCGACTTGACAGATATGAAATGTCCTTGGATAAGCCAGAGGCAACGTTCACACACATTCTTTTATACTACATTGCCAACTTCATGCATTACAGAAGTAGCTTCAAATGGAGCAAGGAATATATACAAATTAATATCCAGTGTACAACAAATGTCAAATCAGTTCGAACACGCGAGAAGAAATTTCACGAAATGTTAATAAGGGTGGCGGGGGGGTGGGGGGGGTTCTCAAATTTCATGCTAAACTTTTAATCGCCTACTGTAAGATAATGAATGTGCCGTTTTTTTGTTTTTTTTATGTGTAAATGTGTCTTTACAGTATATACTTGATTAAATAGTTTATTAATTTTATAAATACATATATAAAAAAACTAAGTATATATTATACCCAAGCTAGTCATTTGTACAAACTACCCATAGCCATTTGGGATGTTTTGAGGACAAAATAAAACATTCCTGCATGGACACCAGGTAAAGTTGGCAGATTGTACACAAACACAGGAAATATTTACGCTTGTGAAAAATAATTCACACTACAGTGTGTTGGGATTACATTTTACAACCACGGGGGGTCAAAAATAGTGACATAATGTCCTGGTTCTGCAGCAGTAAAAATGTATAGACTCATTTGAATGCAATGGAATAATTTCCATTAAAAAGGACGTTGACAGCCGTAACATACAGATATCCGTGTGTGTGTGCGCGAGTGTTTGAGAGAAAGTTACAGAGTTCAGTTTGAGTGTGCTGGAATGAGCAGGGTCAGTGAAGCAGCAAGGCTGAAATGCTCAGGGGAGGATGAGTGTGTTCTCCCTCGCATCTTCCCTCTGAGTGATACTGGGAGGATGCTGGAGGAGGAGAGAAAGATTGCGCTGGTATGCAGAGGACAAGACTCTCATCCTTCTCAATGTCTCTGTGATCTAACCGTGAAAAGGAGATCCGGGTTGCTCCTTCATTCCTGCCCTCCTCTTCTCGCTGCTTCTCAATGCACATCCACGCACACACACCCTCTGGCTTTCATCCACTTCCAGACCATCAGCCCCAGGCTTTATTTGTCTACAGCTCTAGAGAGAATGCATCCTCCTCCTCACACCACCTACTACCACACACACACACACACACACTTCCCAGCTGCTGTGGCCTGAGCCATAGACTAAACAGCCACGGCACGCAGAACATGTCACCCAGCACACAACTAGGTCACATTCACACAGTGAAGATGCTGGAGGCCACTGCACCGCACACTGAGATCAGTGTTTAGGCTAGCATCCTTACAAGAAGAGATAGAACATTACAGACCTAAACACACAGCCTCCCGGTATGTACAGTATGACTGCCACTGTGGGACGATGTGACGTGAATACATCTCCACCAGTAAACGCTATTGTTTACGCAAGACTCGCCCCGTATCCCAGTTCCAATAACGCTCTAAATGTAATTATTCTGTTTTAATGTTACAATGACAGTTAACACTTTACTGAGTGTAGCACTTATTTAAACATACAGTCTGGAACCACTGTGTGTGTGTGTGTGTGTGTGTGTGTATATACACGTGTACAAGTGAGAGGGAGAGAGAGACAGTCTCAGCTCTCTTGCCTGTGAAAACGGATGTGGTCCTTTATGACTCTCGTATAATTGTTATGACTTAATCACCATAAAAGCACATAAAAACCGAGACAGCACACAGCGCTACTGCTCAGCAGCCAGACCCATGTAAGAGGATACACACCGGCACACACTCACTCACACTCGCACGCTCACGCTCGCTCGCTCTCACACACTCGCTCGCTCTCACACACTCGCTCGCTCGCTCTCACACACTCGCTCGCTCGCTCACACACTCGCTCGCTCTCACACACTCGCTCGCTCTCACACACTCGCTCGCTCTCACGCTCGCTCTCACACACTCGCTCGCTCGCTCTCACACACTCGCTCGCTCGCTCGCTCTCACACACTCGCTCGCTCGCTCTCACACACTCGCTCGCTTTGCTCGCCACACGCCGCTCGCTCGCTCACACACTTCGCTCGCTGCCACACACTCGCTGCTGCCACTGCCGCTCGCTTCACACACTCGCTCGCTGCCACACTGCCTCTCTCGCTTCACACTACCTCCGCTGCTCTCACACACTCGCTCGCTCTCTCACACTCGCTCGCTCTCTCACACTCGCTCGCTCTCACACACTCGCTCGCTCTCACACACGCTCGCTCTCACACACTCGCTCGCTCTCACACTCGCTCGCTCTCACACCGCTCGCTCTCACACACTCGCTCGCTCACACACACTCGCTCGCACACACACACACTCGCTCGCTCACACATACACACACTCGCTCGCTCACACACACACACACTCGCTCGCTCACACACACACACTCGCTCGCTCACACATACACACACTCGCTCGCTCACACATACACACACTCGCTCGCTCACACGCACGCTCATACTCACTCGCTCACACACACACACTCGCTCACACATACACTCACGCTCTCACACTCGCTCAAACACATTCACTCGCTCACACACACACACGCTCTCACACTCGCTCACACACATTCACTCGCTCACTGTGCATACACGCTTGCTCATGCACACACAAACACACACACTATCAGACTATGTCTCACTCACACATTCTCGCACTATCAGACTCTCTCTCTCACACACACACACACACACACTCTCGCACTATCAGACTCTCTCTCTCTCTCTCTCACACACATGCTCGCACACACACTCGGTCGCTCACACACACACACAAACAACTCACACCATCAGACTCTCTCTCTCTCTCTCACACACACACACTCACCGACACACTCTCTCTCTCTCTTTCTCTCTCTCTCTCACACACACACACACACACATGTCTATTTGGTCTGAATGCTGCAGATTTGGTCTCTTAATTGGTTGGATGAGTCAAAATAAAATCAGTTTTTTTTTACATAATCTCAATTTCATTCAATGTATATGTTCCAGCATTTGACAAGTGTCCAGAGTCCTCTAAAAAAATTGTTTTTTTTAGTAACTAGGGCTGAGTGATATTGGCTAAAATGTTAATCAATAAATTTGTTAAACAATAAATTCATGATTACTGATCACAAATATTCATTCAGTTGGGGGACGACACACCATTCAAAACGCAAACCTCAGGCTTCCACACAATACAATTTCCATTCTTAAGGCAACGGTTTAATGTTGGCCTAAACCACTGATTTTGATACGATCCAGTACAATTTCGATAAGGCAACAATGTGATGTTTGACGATACTAATGAATCTGCTATGATACAATACCATACAACGTCGTAGCCTCTGATCGACATGTGACCAACTTTCAGCACGAGGCCTACAGTAAATTCACAAATCAGTTTAACAGTAATCCTTTTTACAAACTACTTGTCTGTAGTAATCATCCATTTATAATCGATTTTAATAGACAATAATCGATTTTTCAACAATTATAAATCTATTTAAAAAAAATAATTTAAATGATGATTGTTGCCTCTGCTCTGCCTTTTTATATCTTTGCATCTCTCCAAAATCACATGGTTACATCTTTAATTATAAGTACGTTATATTTATACATGAATTATTTGAATAGGAAAAGATCACACGCACATAATGACACATTATGACAATATTATATTGTTTAAAGTTTAGTTTGTGCTTAAAATTAATTTGGGGGAAAGAAAAAAATGATAAAATGGCAGACTAATTCTGCATCCCAACAATTGATTCCAACAAATATAATTGCACAATAATATTATGGGGTAAAACTTTGGCAGTTATCATGATAATGATCATAAATATTTAATACCAGTACAGTCCCCAAAAAAATTCATTCACAGCTCACCTGAAGTCAGCGGAAACGCTTCTAAATCATGCCTGCTTGTAAGCAATTTGTTTTTCAATGGTCTCCATTTCATTATTTCTCCTTTCTCTGTATTTTTTCATCATAGACGTCAGACACTTGCTCTGTAGGAGGCAAGTTTTTTTCATTCATTAAAGAATGAAATGAACAAGAAGGGGGAAAGGAGGTACGGTGAAAGAGACAGTAGGGGAAAGGAAAAAACAGAAGAGGTAAGGGAGAGGGATAAACATACAAACGGCAGTTGAAATGTTATCCATCACCCGTGTCACATGAGCTCCAAAAAAAAGAAAGAAAAAAAAAGCCGGAGATGGTGCGAGTGTGGCAGCGATAAGTGTCGAGCATGCAGAGAGGGGATGTAGGGCAGATAAAGGGGGCTTGTTAAATATAACCCACTGCAAGGCTGGCAGCGGGAAAGAAAGGGGGTATTTTCAAGAGGCAGGGCATCAGTGGAGACCCTACTGCTCTGATAACATGCATGTTCATAGACACACAGACAGAGATAGAAGGGGGGGAGCGAGTGAGAGAGAAGAAGAAGAAGGAACGCAGCCAAGCAAAGATGCATGTGGAGATGCCGCTTACGGAAGGAAGTATCACCAGCACTCGAACGCAAAAGTCACTATGGGATTTCTGATGGGAAAAATGTGTTCTTTTCAGATGTGGAGCAGATAGAACGAGCACAGCCAAATGTCAAAGATGATAAATGGAGGAGCGCAAGGAAACACAAGCGCTCTTAAGATCCACACACAAACACATGGCTGTTTGCTTACACACACACACACACACACACATTATTTACAATGGAGAATCCATTCCTGATTAGAAAAAAAAGAAAAAAACTACACACGGAGAACAACTGGAGAAAATCTGAGTTTTTGTGCATTATGTGTGCCAACGCACGTACACAAACACCTACCATTAATTAGCAGCGTTATCTACATAGCCCCACTAAATCTAATTACCAACGGTTTGTCATTACCATGAATAAAGGTGAGGAACCATTAATGAGAAGTCATTGTAAAATACCAGTTAGTGAACTAGAGAAAAGATTCACTTCTGTCTAAGGTCAATGGTTGGGTTTAATGAGTTCCCAGACATCCAGATTGTGTTACAGTATTACAACTGCTGTACCATTTCAGGGACTCACACTATTCTGCAGTTATGTAGCTGGCATTTATTTGATTGTTTTAATTATACTACAACATTAAATAGTATTTATGCACAACTAAATATTTTTTTCTTTAATGTTAAAAAAATGACCATTAGACATGAACTCTATTCAAATAAAGGGTTTACATTAGTGCTTATTTCTAAAAATAAACCGAATAGAATTATGGGAATATTTGAGATGGTGTTGAGGCCCATCTTGTCTGAAGATCTGTGTGGCAGGGTGAGGGGTGTGTGTGTGTGTGTGTGTGTGTGACTGGAGATAATTTTAATATCGGGGCCGGTGTGGATTGCTGATAGTGTTTTAAGGCAGGGCCCAGTGGACTGAGAGCTGGTAGTACCTATCTGTAATTAGTAACCATTCGGTATTGCTGATAAGATAAACTCACCCTGACCTTTTCCATTTGGTCGTCATGGTAACGGGCCCTCTCCCCCCTCCTTGATATTATTTTAGTGATTAAATAGCAAATAACAGGGAGATGTGAGAAACTGATAGGGATGATTAATAATGGGGTTTGGTTGATGTGAATGTGTGTATGCACAGGCGTGTGTGTGTGTGTGTGTGCATGTGTGAGTGAGCGAGAAGGAGGAGGGGCCCTTCGGTGTCAGGGAGGGGAGGTGTGAATAGACTTGGCTTGGCTTTTTGCAGTGAATAATGGAAATTTAAGAGGAGCTAAAAGGAAATAAAAGCAGGGGGTGAGAGCGATAGTTGTCTCGCTTCTTTCCTTCTTTTTCCCTGAGACGCACTTTTAAAGGAAGGAGGACATTAACGATATCCTGCTATCCTTCTGCTAGCCCTTTGCCCACGTTCACAGCATTCTCATCATTTACCTTAAGGACTTATCAGCGCTGTGGTTATTAATGATAAAGCCCCGTTTAAAGAGGAGGGGAAAAGCATGCTCAGAATGACAACACAAATACAGAAGTGGAAGTTTATGAAGTATGGGGGACTACATCACGTGAATGCAACACGTACCTAGCGCAAAACCGCTGCGTTCAGGAAATGAGCTGCTCATGTAAATCATGACATGTTTTGCTGAGGAGTCGTCAGTCCTAATCTTTTAAAGACACTCATCAACCAACACTATTCATATACTGTAAACAAAACCTCAGAACTTCCCTTCCACCACATTTACACTTCCTTTCAAATAAACCACGTAAACTATACTCCGAGGAGGTGGGTGATATCGGTACAATATCAATACAATACAATCAGTATTGTGATCAATTATGTGTACACAATGCACTTTCCTGAGATATAGTGGTATATATATGTAATGGTAAAATGCAAAAATTTTTTTACTGATCTTAATTTTCTTTTTTGTTAAGTTTTGTTAATAAACACAAATTTAATTTTTAAATATTAAAAAAACTAATTCATTCATTTTGGCTGGTATTAAAAAGTGGCATCAAACAGGATTTTTTAATAAACACAAATCATTTTTTAAAAATCAAAGAGGTTTTTTTTTGTTTTGTTTTTTTAAATCAAAACTACTGTATTGCTAGCAGTTTGTGGGCAAACCTATAGGTTGGGATGCACTTGTTTCCAGGAGGCCTGTCTGGGGAACCTCTTGGAGGAAATTTGCATGAAAAGGAAAGAGCAGAAAGGCATGCAAACGGTGTCCAGTTGACTGAAAGGTCAGTGTGGGCAAAGCCACACTGTATTAAACAGCATCTCCGGCTCACCTGTGGCTTGGTGACTCTAGATTCGCTAATGTCATCATCGTAAAATGTAATACATCGTATTAGACAGGTTTCTAGCCGTTTATGCACCCAAAAAAAAAGGTCAAGAATTGCTGTTAATACTAATCACATTATTAAAAGCATATCAAACACCACAAGACGTGCATTCCTTCCCTCAAATGGTTTCCATCAGGCGCTTATCTAGTGAACTGACTCTCCTCTGACAGCGCTCTCCTGACTGCAACCATTGGCCAATCAAAGATGTGGAATGTGGCTGCCATGAAACATTCGGACAATCTGATGAAGGTTAGCTGTCCCGAGATATTTCTGAGATAGGCCTTTCCGCCATATCTGTGCGAAGAAATTCCTCGACTTCTCGGAGAAGATAATAGATCCTGTACATCTGCGAGTCATTTTAAATTTGTCCGTGACGGACCTACACACACACCCTAATAAAGATAATCGCTCACGCGGACAATTACCTTCTTCTGCACGCTCTCAAACAAAAATCTATAGCCTGAAGATATGTTAGAATGCTGTGACAAACACTCTTTCGCAGTCACATGGCACCCACACACACAACACGACGCACACACAATAAGTTCATACTATTGCCTGAGTAAGCAAATTAGCCACAGTCATGGCTGAGTAGGCAATAAGGCGACAGAAAAAAAAAAAGATGATAATCTTTTATCGCTCAACCCAAATGGTTTTTATAGACTGTATCACTTCTCTGACAGTTCCACTTTTTTCTTTCATTATTTATTTATCTATCTATTTTTGTGTGAATTCAGCTAAAATACTTCTCAAGAGCTTAATGGTGCTATCGAGTGTTGAGATCTGCTGCCATACGCTGCCTGCCGCTTCAATTCGAGATATTCACAGCACTGGTCCTAAAGAACCTCGGCATTATCAAACATTTAACCAGGCCGACACGGCCAATTATTGACAAATTATTCTTTTGAGAATGGTTTGGCTCTCTTGATGAGCTCGTGGCCCCAGCAAACCCCCCTCCCCCGAGCCTGGAGTCTGCTGTCTATCAGATCCTATTAAATGTTCCACAAATCCATTTAAAAAATGGGCCTTGTGTTACATTAAATTGCTGTTATATATTACATTCAACAACATGGGAATCATCATTTAGTCTTTAACTGTTATATGATCTTGTACTGTATCTTTGTCGGTTGTATCAGATTGAACAGATTTTTTTTGCGTAGGTAATTTTTTTTTATGGCATCACATTGAAGGGATGCAAATGAATCTTTTATATTATATACAATTTGCAAAAAAAAAAAAAAAAAAAAAAAAAAAAAAAAAACGACCCCAGCTATTAGTCTGAAATGTGAACTCAGCACATGATACCTGACAAGGAGTAGATGCTTTATCACTATTGGCACTGTTCAGAACAACTCTCTTATCAAATGCATCGTCATCAGGGGACTTTGAGGCATGACACAAGGCCTAATAGATTTGATAGCTGATAGGAGCCATGCTACACAGTAAGTGGAACGTACAGGACAGACGAAGAAACATGATACACATGCCAAAGTTAAAAGCCAGGATTTGCATAACATAAACGGTTCCTGAACTGTGGCTACACAGAGTGTGAAGGTGAGGATGTGTGTAAAAGAACAGGGTCCTGACCTTGTGCTTGGTGGCCTGCAACAGTACAGGCTCTTTTCCCACTCCGGTTTGCTCTATCTGTGTCTGTGTGTGTGTGTGTGTGTGTGTGTGTGTGTGTGTGTGTGTGTGTGTGTGTGTGTGTGCGTGGCTCCCTCCCTCTGTTGGGCCTGCCGAGTCCACATCCTCTCTAACGAGGGTGCAGTTTCTTAACATTCATCATCGCTGAACTCTGAAACTTTATCAGCTGCGGAGCACGGCGCCATGGCCCCGGCCCGGCTCGCTCTGGCTCTCAGATAGGGCCGATAACACACTGATAGATTACAGCAGATTGTTTTACTTCAGGGGACACTGCTGCCTCTAATACTAATACTCAGACAAGGCTCACCGCAGATAGAGGGAGGGGACGAGAGGCACGGAGTACAAAGAGGAAAGGGCAAAAGGAGCCAAGAGTGTGTGCAAGCACATGCGTGTGTGTGTGTGGGTATGTAAAGGATATTCAGAGGAGATTCTTATCATAATGGGCGCTAGTAGTCTGACCGGTTTAATATGACAGTTTTCCCAGCAATTATATAAATATTTCTTTAGTCCACCATCTCACTTAATAATACGACGGAACCTCATACGACCACATAATGCTTTGGGGTTGAGCTAATAAATCTCACCACAAAAAAAAAAAAAAAAACTCCTAAATTAAGAATGGGCATATTTGGGATATTTAATCTTGATCCAAACAGGGAAACTGAAAGCAGAGAGTATTATAAATTCAAATGAGATAGAGAGAGGCACAAAAGTGAAATTATGAACACGCAGGCTGAATGTGCGCCTACAATCTAATGAATACGCCATTACATACTGCACGTTTACAATGTACGTACATTAATTTTGTACTAACAGTGGGCTTTCTCTGAATTAAAAGAGATAACACAAGAAACGGGGGCACATAATGAAGATATTGTGGCTGTATTCCGTGTGTGTTGCATAAACTCTCTCACACACACAGGCTCGCTCTCTCTCTCTCTCTCTCTCACACAGAGTCTAAGACCCAAAGAGCAGAGGAAACTTGAGGCTGCTGTTGGGCACAGGGATGGAGTGGCAGCTGAAAACAGGGTCAAGTGTGAAACACGAGGCCTCTGTACAAAGGCCACTAGCTGGCCCAACAACACAGAGAGCGCCAAGAACACACAGAGGGTGGATTAATCTAAAGCAGACAGGTGAAAATTCAGTGATTACAGCAAAAAAAAAAAAAAGATCAAACTTATCTGCTGCTCAAAAACACTATTTTGCATCTATTCCTACAGTAGCCTGGTTAAACATCAGCTATGTTATGACTACAAATCTCTTGCTCTTGCGTCAAATAAAATACCGCAATGAAAAAGAGATTCAGGAAGAGTTCAGGAAGAGTTCAGGAAGGATGCTGAACTATTATATCAGACAATATGTGTACAGGTAATGCAACAACATTTTGCTACATTTCATAAGAACCGTTTAAAATGTCTGGTTAAAAGTGTATTATACAACCGTTCATTCCGGTCCAATGATTTGAGTGGCGGTTAAAGAGCGCCTACATTTCCTGTAACTGCACTGGGACGGTTTCACTCTGTGCATCACTCTGCTCGCCAAGTAAAATTCCACTTCTGAGATCTTAACCGTTACTACAGTAGAGTTAGTGACATCATCATGGACGTGGAAGACGTGAAATGTTCGTGAATAGAACTTTTGGATTAAAATATGAATGTGCATCAGTTAAGAAAAGAAGGGACACCCATTTGAATAGGAGCACCTTTGACGGGAATGTACAAATCAATGTGTCTTAGCTAGTCATGTAGCCACTGTGCTATAAAGTAAGTGTGGCTCCTTCTGGATCTATTTGGCCATATTGTGCCCAAACTGACTGTCACTTACTCAACAATTAAGTTATTGCTTATAGGACTGTTTTATAAAAGCAATATCGCATTTGTGTGGTTATACTGAATACCAGCACAGCTGTGAAGACCTTGGGTGAATAACAGCCATGCTGACCAGTACAACTGCGCTCTTGCTTGTGCAATATTGCTTATGTGTAATGTCTAGTTTAAGCATTAGATGGAAAAAAAGGGTCACGAATAAATGTGAGTTTGCAGAATGACTCATGCACACATGAATGACATGATGTAAGTGTTGTATAAAGGCAGGTGAAACTGGGATTACTATACAAACTAGAGTCATCCTTGCATCTTCCTCTCAGGGTTTTTTTTTATTTTTCTCTTCTTCTTCAACTCTCAGGAATTCCAACATACTGAAGAAATGCTGTTGTCGGCTGCAACCGAAGCCTATCAGCCTAGCAACACATGCCTGTCCACTGCGTTTGGGGCTCTTTATTTGTCAGATTGAGGTTGGGCTTATCTGATTCCAGCAGCTACGGACCAGTGTGTGTCTATGTGTGTCACAAGGGTAAGGGGGGAAATAAGAAAAAATTTTAAATGCTCATCTGACACAAGAGACCGTGGAGGAGAAAGGGTTAACACGGCTCCAATCGTTCAACCTCGAACAGAGAACGAAGAATAAGCTGCACATGGATTTCAACCAGCTGCACTCAGCCCTAAAAATAAAGGCTAGTGAACAATTACCACAGAAAGACCAAGCCGCTCCATATATTCTTCTTAATTTTCATGTCAACATTTTATCAGCGGGCCCCATGAATAATCCGTGCGGTAATTTCTTTCTTTCTCCCTTTTTGTTCCTGGCATTTTGGTGGAGCGAGATAAGGAGTAAAAAAACAACAGAAGGGCTAGGAGAGTGAAAAAGAGATAGATAACATTGATATCAACTCCTACACAACACAGTCATTCCCTTATCTAGGCTTTTTATCATGCTTTCAGTTTTTTTTTTTTTCTTCGCCTCCACTCCCCGTTCTTTGTGGCCTAACTGAAAAAGGTCTACTGCCCTTACAAATAAAGTCAAGCTTTCGGTCTGAAATTCGCCTTAGGCACGCTAATGTGAATAATTCGGTGTGTGGAGAGAGTTTTAGGTAAATGTGGTTTGTGAGTCTAAAGGATATATTAAAAAAACATTTTTTAAAAACAGAATGTAAAAACAGAAAATACACACAGACACTCACTTTCCCACTGAAAGCAAACCATGCATCAAATGAGAAAGAATTTACAGGCGGGGACAAAAAAAAAAGGGAATTCATGCACAAACTTATCTTTTCTGTCTCACACTCGTATGGCCCCAGAGAGAGAAAAAAGGTGCTCTCTAATCTATCAAGGTCAGTTACACTGCCCTGAACAAATAGCGCGTTGTTCCAGCAGGCAGCTCTCTATGTAAGCAGAGAAGTGACACACAGTCAGACAGACAGGCAGATAGACAGACAGATAGACAGTCAGGCCATAAAACTGACAGAGACATGGAATTTCTCCGTTATAGGTAAGTCACAGTAGGTTGAAAGGCGGGTGCCAAAGTTACAGGGTCACGCTGTTGTTGTTTTTTTTCCAGCTCAGGATACGGGGAAATGACGGATAGCACGAGTCACACGACTCGACTCATAAAAACACATGATATAGCTAGAGCAACTAAAGGAAGCCCCTGATAACACCGCTGACATCAATGCCGTGATCCAGGAAGGTGAAGCACAGAGGGAAAATCTCCACTGAAGGAAGTTTATGGCATAGAGGAAAGGGAAAGCGAGGACAGAGAGAAAGTCGTACAGAGAGAGAGAGATGGACGGCATGCTTTACTGTAAACGCAACAGCTTCATCAGTGAGATCATTGTGGTATCTTAGTGGAGCGATCAGCGATAAAAAAAATAAATAAATAAATAAAAAAGCACCCTGGAAAAGTGTGTAACTGTAGATGGGAGGTCATCAGTGCTCCAATAGGGCTATCCATGCGCTTTACTGCTTCCTGTAGTTGCTGTGAGAACCCAGATGTCAGTGTCTCTGCCTCAACGGAGTCATCTCTGCCCTAATATTCAGTCTGGCTGAAATTGGAATCAAGCAGGGGGGATGAGCTCTGGCATTCGCTGGGAAGAGGGTGGGGGATGTGTGTGTGTGTGTGTGTGTGGGGGTTGTTTATGCACAAACGTGTTTATGCAGATAAAGTGATAGCACTTTGTTGTGTATTAGTCGACATGATTCCAAACGTAATAGTCCCCGAGAGGCAATTGAATAGAGTCGTTCTTCCCCGACTCACCTCAAGCGCTCACACACGCAGCCCGCACAAACTTTCTTATTAATGGGCCTGTATCCCGATCTCACTCAAATTCCCTCGCTCGCTATCTCCCTTACCCGCTATTCCCTCTCAAATAAACCTACAAAGAAAGAGAAATTAACAGAGGGGAGATTTTTTCCTCCCTGTCCCCCCCCCCACTCGCCTCTTCTCCCACCCTTTCTCGATAGTGGAACTGGGAGTATGGCGGGGGGACAGAGAGAGAGAGAGAGAGACAGAGAGAGAGAAAAAAAACATAATTTATCTATGTATTATCAAGAAAGGCAGACACTTTAATCAGTCAGCTATGAAGTCAGTATTTCCATTCTTATCTGTCGCAGGAGTGGAAATGGAGAGCAGATAGTGCGCTGGGAGCCCATCGGTGGGCAGGAATGATAATGGGGGAGAGAGGGCTGGCTATTGGACCGCTGTGTCAGCTCTATCTGCACCCATTATCAAGAGCCTTATCGGCGCTGCCATCAGCCAAGCTGTAATGGGGCCAGTTCAACTTTCCACATTATCATACGCCAAGACCTGCTTCAGCGAGGCTAGAGGGGCTGACTGGAGGCAGAGGGACAGAGGGTGGAAGGGGAAAAGAGTGGGACAGAGATGTGCAAAGCAAGGGGTCGGGACAGAGGTGTTCGGAAGCATGAGAGAGGAATAGGGGAGAAAGAACGATTTAGTCCGAGATAGAAAGGTAGAGCAGTGGAGCAATGGAAGCAGAAGGACAGACAAATAGTGGGAGAGTAGATAGGGCATTGAGGAAGAGATGAAGGCAAAGAGGATGGGAGTCAGGCATGTAGCGTGAAAGTCAGAGGAGTGTCCACAAGCTATTATTCCTTGGTAAAAGTAATGCAACATACAAACTGGGCAAGAGACCAAGAGGGTCAAAAAGGCCAAAGTCTACACCAAATAAAAGAATACTGCCATCAATATTCCTACAGCTATCAAGAGTGATAATCTAATCATTAGCATCTTTAATCTGCATGCACTCTTTCTTTTTCTGATTTAATCTGTTAATTGATAAGAAAATGACAGGTGACCTTTGGTCAACTGCGATATTTAACTTATTTGGGAAAGCTTAAGCAGGCCAGCGTGTGCGCCTTGCACAATATTGTATTTATAGATTCGTTTAGAGATTGTTCTAGAAAAGTTCAATATTCAAATGCAAAAGAATCAAGACATGTGAATATGCATGTAAATAAAATAAATAAGTGAATATGAATATTGAATGAATATTAAGAAGATTTAATCCCAAGTTGTAGAGCTCCGAAAGAGTTCTTGCGATGTGTGTGTGTGTGTGTGTGTGTGTGTGTGTCGTTACAGGTAAGCTGTACTTTATAATTATAGGTCATCTTGATTTCTTATGAATGTTTTTATGTGGGTGGAGAAATTGTTCTCTGGTTAGGTGAAAACGATGTGTACACAGGGAAAAAAAAATATAATAGAGATACTATCAGCTGGTGTTGGCAAAAAATGAATTTTAAACATGGCCATTATTGATATTTTTGAAAACTGTCCTGCCACATTTGCCATAAGCACGGTAAATTTTATTATTTCAAATGTTAAGATGCAAATTTACACAGGTAGTGTAATTAATTAATGCTATTAACCAATGATTTATTACCTTTGCTCCACTATTGTTTGTTTGCACACTGATGAAAAGTTACAGGACGTTTTTTTACAAATTGGTTCTTCTTGATTGACTGATGCCTCTATTAACTGTGCTTTTGCCCAAGAATGATGCACTATTGGTACTTTATTTGTACTACTGTCTGTTCGATGTGTATGGTTCATGTGTTCACACAGGTCAGAAAAATCCGGGATAAAATGGGTTAACTTATCTGGCTCATCTAATAACCCCTACAGGAGAGTGGACTCCTGGCCTACTTCAGCTGGTGACATTTCAGTGGTAAGGTTTGGCTTGTGCAGCACAAACTAGGGCTTGGAAAAGAATCATACAATCATTATCACAATATGTAGTTTGCATAACCAAAGCATTATTAAGATGCGCAAACATTAATCAAATGCATGTAAGGATGAGATAATGGCAATTCTATGATGTTCTTTCCCCATATACCATTACAGGACAATTTTTTAAACCGAACTAGCACCATGTCATCATGACATTGTGACCTTTTTCCAAATCATCTGAATATGACCTAAACCGACCTATTCTGGAGACTATCACAGACAGGCTATCAGTAACACATTGCTCATATGGTTTACCCAAGAACTAATCAAACCCAAAGCTGAGATCACTCTTAACTCCACAACAACGGCATGTAGTGACTCACTCGACACACATCTAAGCCCATGCTTGGAGTGACAGAGGGAGGTGGGCAGCCACTTTTTGGCTCGATCAAGTGCAGTGTGTGAGAGCAGAAAGAGGAGACATTCTAGTCTAGACCACCTCTGTTAAGGGGAGCTCCCTGGAGGCAGTCTAACCTCTCCTCTTTCTCAGGCCTTTATCCCAGTTGCCCTGCTGTGCTTATCTCTCCTCTCTTCTCTTCCTCTATACCCAGTCCGGAGCTCTCTGCCCACCAGAGCGCCCAGCCAGGCCGCTTCAGTCAAAGCCCAAGTGTAACGACGAAAACAAATACACGAGTGTCCAGAAAGACCTCCCGTGTTTTATGTGAATTTGTTGATGTGACTGGCGTAAAAGGTCATTTAAAGAAAAAGATCACTGGGCCCCATTTGTCAAGCTTGTCTTTGAGTGCAAGTGTTTTCCGTAGGCCAAACCAAACAATTACTGCAAAAAAATGTTTCCCTTAATCACCACATGCGTATAAATAGAAATCGATAAATTCCAATTATGTGTGAGCCACCAATCATTTTGCCGCCATGGCTATTTTACACTTCGCAACAAAGTGATAAAACAATGCAAGAGCATCTCCTAAGCATGACATGCACTACATTTTCCAATAATGAAGCTCAGCCATTGCAGCTGGTCAGCTAATACGTGGACAGACTTAACTCTTTCTGCTGTTACAGGGTGCCATTTCTTTTGTCATTATCGAACGGCTGGTTTGATTTGTCTTACTGAACGGGTTTGTTTCCGATTGCTTTCTTTCGGTCATAAAATGTGCGTGTGTGTGTGTGTGTGTGCAATTGAAACTGAAGTAGCCTGACTGTGTAATCCATACATTAATTTGCAGTAACTCATGGCAACTATATGACCTGAAGCCGATCAATCGAGGTTTACCTTTGTGATTCTACTTATACTTAAACTTACACAGGAGCTCTCGTAAGATACAAATGTTTTTCCAAACGAATTCATTTTCATGAATACCAGACTTCCTGTGTAAATGTCTGAACAATTTACAAATAAATATATCTGTATCCAGCTTGATAAATGAGCCCCAATGTTTGAACACACTACACAACACAGGCCCTTTGAAAAGACACACACCTCCACTGACGTAGCCCTGAGTGATATAGCAAACCCAGCTAGCACTCTTGATTGCCACACTCTCTGGCTATAAAAGCAGGTCATTGGACCTGTTTGTCCACATAAGGCCATTTTTTTTTTTTACACCCTGGAATGGAAAGCTGAGTACAGTAGGAGCAAATGGCCTCTTATCGCATGTACTTGGGGTGGGGGGGCTGTCATAAAAGTGATGCACCATACCATGAACTGATACACTGCACGCACACAAACCGTTAACCACATGGCCTTCAGACTTATGAACCAGAACTGCCAACTGAAATAAACCACCAACATTAAACTTCTCATTTTTTAAACTATAAGAATTAACCACCACATCAAAGAACACCCCTCTCCGTTTCAAGTAAACTTTCCATAAAATCATCAGATCCATTCAAACAGTAGCTCTCACCAATCATCCTGTCCACGTACACTCCTGCATGAGGCGAGATTCTCCACTTGCTCAACTGTGCTAATTAAAGCACATCAAATAAAAGAATATAACATCAATCCAAGCTTGGAAATCAGCCAATCTAGTCAACTGCGTTAACCATGATCTCATCAAGCATGGCTCCTCCACATGCACACATTATCATATCTCCATTCTCCATAAAGACTAGCTGATTAACTCCAACCAACTCACGTTATAATCAGCACGTTAAATCAACTCCATTAGGCAGCGTTCATCAAAACAGATCCCTCCTGCTATGGAAACTCTGTTCCAAACATCCCACTATCTGCACTAATCAAAAACACTACGCAAAATCGCTCTGCTCCATGTGATTCCATGTGATAGGGGCAGCTCATGATTACTCTCACTGTCCCCGTTTGTGGGGATTTTTTTTTCCATGCTTAAAAACGTGCAAAGGGAGCTATAAGCGCCTTGGCAGCACATCAATATTTCATGCCCAACCACTCCCGCAACATCGCTTGCATTACAAATTGAGTGAAAGTTTCTGTCTCTCTTTTCAGAATATTAATGCACTGTATAGTGTACCATCCAGGCAATTGGTACTGGACACATTACAGTGTATGACACAGTCTAGGGTGACATTGCTTACCCAGTGTGCTTTGCATGTGTATTACTGAAGATCATTTAAAAAGCAAGCTGATTGGGTGGGGGAGAGGGGGAGTAGTGCATGTGCATGTGATCACTTTTGTGAATAATATTATTTTATTCTACTGTATTTAAAAAAAAAAAAACATTTTTGCATGAAATCCTGGAAAACATGACATCTAAAAAACATTTACAAATATTAAATTACTCTTGTTTGCTTGGAAGGAAAATCCACTTCCAGTCTGCTCTAGAGGTCTTCTCAGGGGAGGAAGAAAAAAAAAAGACAAAATAAATAAATAAATAAAAAGACACCAACATTAAGGGTGCTGTAAAAGTGGAAGAGAGAGTGTGTGAGTGTGTGTACGTTTGTGTTACTCCTCATAATTCACAGTGTATAACGAGCAGGAAGAAGCAATAACTCTTAACACCAGCACACAGCTATGCTTCTGCCACCAGGCCAACATCCGGCCACTTCCTAAGTAGTAAATATGAATCCACAGGCAGTTTAACGTGACCGCTTGGTCAACACGTACAAAGGATAGGACACAGCCAGTCATCACAGAGATCCAGGCAGCGCACCCAATCAAAACAAAGCAGCGAATCTGCACACTCAACCAGAAATTCATCACTCTGTCAGCTCTAGTGGAACAAATCATATTAAAATACCAGTTTATACTTACTGGAATTTTTCTTAAAACTCTTAACAGCTTTAACTCTATCCCCAGATTCATAAAAGACGCAGAGTGAATAATAAAATACCCAGACCACAAACTTACAACAGTCGATTGTTCGTACATCTTAAAAGGTGACTCACTGGGAAAATTCAAGTATCACTTTTTTTTTTCTTTTATTATTATTATTATTAAGACCACAAAGTACAATGTAGTGTATATTGCTTACATTTTCAGAAAGAAAAAAATTTCTACAGCAACCATGATATGAACAGTGTTGTAAAGGCCATCTGCAGCAATGTAGGAAGCCAGCACATGCAACAGATCACTAAACAGTTCATAGATAAAGAAAAGGATGATCGTTATCTATCAAAAAATACTTTCAAGAGAGAGAAAAAATTAAAAAAAAAAACGTGACGTTATTAGAAATCACTTTCTTTCTATCTTCCTTCCACTTTGCCAACAAGTTTATATGCTAATTATTGCTTATTCCACGTAAATACATCCCCGGATCTTAATAAAGGAATTGCTAGCACGTGTTCGCTTTTGAGACATAGTTTTTCACACTTTGTAGGAACTTTCACAGACGTTAAGAAACCTGTATCACACGGTATCTAATATCTATGAATTAGCACCGAAGCCGTAAATATGTTGACGTTATGTTTTCCATTACTTTTTAAATTTATATATGGCTGCATTTAACTGAAGTTTCTACCAAAAAAAAAATAAAAAAGCTGTTCACGGATAATCATCTAGAAACCAAAAAATCCCCCACATCTCAATGCTATCTTATACAGGATCTACTGTGAGTAATATGTGGAATTAGTTTTAATTAAATTAATCGACTATGATGGTTGTTAGGAGAAAAACACGGGGGCGGGAAGAGGGAGGAGGGTGGTAGCGGGAAAAGAGAAGGAAGGGAAGAAATGCATTCACACCTATCATCTAATTATACAACAACATTAATCACATTAGGGCTGGAACTGATTGCCAGGGTCCAGCGCCCTGCTTCTGCTACGTGTCGCTTTGTTATTGCAGCAGAGTCTTAACTCCTGCCTGCTCTGGCCTGATAACAACTCTTATCACACTTGGCAATCTCTATCTGCGCCAGAGATCAGGCCCCAGGGCTTATCAAAAGTTCACATCAAGCTAAAAGCAGAACAAAGAAGGAGGAAAAAAAAAACACATACTCTCAGGCAAAATCCACCAAAGGGCCATGCTGTGAGTGTGTGTACGTGCACGTATGTGTGTATGAGTTAATGTATATATGAACGTCTATAAATGTGCGAATGTGAAAGCACACTTTGCTGGTGTTATCTATGTGTTTATGTTTAAAAGATCTTTTATTCATCGTGATGTTTTAGCAGGATATTAGATTAAACCTCATGTCAAGTGACCCTGTGAAGCTGAACCTGACAGCAGTTTTCAGCAAAAACAGGAACTGCAGATACAATCGCGTCCATGATTTCAAAAGAATGACTCGATCGGCATTAACGGAAAGGTGGTCAGTTGAAAGAGTGCCATGTCTGACCATCGGGTGGTCGGTGCTCGACTCCCACGTGCTCAAGCAACTGACGTCAATGATTAATGCATGCTGCTTGAGTAATGTCACCCTGTGCAGAACGACTGTTATCTCTCCACCATCTCTGCATCCTTATCTCACCACCCATCTGCATGGCTGCCTTATCAGCGCTCACAATCTCACTGTGGGAGGTGCTTTAAAAACCCAGAATACATCCATCTATCATTTCTGGATTCCTGCCTCTCTCCTCTACTGCTTATCAGGTCTGCAATCCTATTCTGCTCTTATCTGCTCCTCTCTCGCTCTCTCTCTCTCTTTTTTTTTTTTAAACTTATCTTCAGATACACCCAGCCAGTCCCAAACAACAACACTAACATGACAAAGATGAGAAAGCGGCAGCCCAATGTAATTAAAATGCCAATTCCAGCTCAACAATCGCTTCCATCTGTCTCACGCCGGCCCTATCGGCGCGGAGATCGCCGCCTCGCCTATCTCGTCTCCCATCTCAACTGTCAAAATAACAAGGCCTGGGATCCTACTGGGCTGCACACTAATCTCCACATCGGGATGGGATGGGTAATCTATCGGAGCGATCTTCACCATTGGGAGGATGACGCACAAAAGACGCACAAATATTTCCTCCAACTTCCACCGTACATGATACTTTAGCTGGAGGATCACATAGTAAAATCGCTCTAAGAGAAGAGTCATAACAAAAGGCCCAGATGTTTTGCATTTTGATCTGGGAAAGACTGTTGATGGTGTGAATAAATAGCATGATCATGAATGAGCTAAAGATGCTCCATGTGCTCTTCTTTGCTCGGGAATTTTCCGGCGGGACACTGCCGTACGATGTAGCTGCCAACATCTCGCCTACGATCAGGAAAACAAATAGGGCTGCCTTATCCATCTACCTCCAACCTCACTTCACGGCTGTCTAACAAATGTTATGAGTAGAGCAATGCAAAGTTGAAATTATGTTTAGACTGGTTAAAAATTTGAGGTAAGGGAAAAAATAAATGGTGTAAGGATCAATCTGAGACATGATTCTCCTTTGTGCCCAGTTCTCAGTGTATATTGTTAACGTATAACAATAACACTTGATCGTATTCTAGCATTCATTTAGATCCTAATGCTTTCGTTTAAAACATAGACCCTGAAGCTTGTTATTATTTTCTAATAGCACCGGACACAAGTTGTTGTTGGGTTGTTTTATTTTGGTTTGTTTTTTTTTGCATCAAATGGCGAATTATTCAAAAAGGAGATAGCTTTAGACTGAATAAGACATAAACATCTCAATCAAGCGCACAGCTACAAGCTGTTGGCATGACTGCCCAGAAACGCAGCTTCACAGTTGCTTAACCAAACTGCACTACCGCCCTTTACGCTCACTGGTATATGCTAATGGTGCCTTATCAGAACATTTTTCTTTCCTTTTCAAGAGTCGCTTTCTGCCTTTAATACACATTCATATTTATTTTTGAGTGGGGCCTTTCAAACTCAACCTCCAAGATATTGCTACCGTGCTTATCATGCCGAAGCATCTGTTCTGGACGAAGAACTGAAACAGCATCTGGCACCAGAGCAAAAACACTTTTCAGCACTGCTTTAGAGAGACTGACAGTCTAAGAGTGAGAGAGAAAGAGAAATGGGGGGGAGGGGTGGTGCTGTGGCACCGCATTTTTATTTTTATAGCATAATTGTATCAACTTGAAAGATCACAGAATTGTGATAACCCTCAGAGTATTTATAAACAGGAAGAACTTGTCAGCCCCAAGCCAATCAGCTGTAGACTTCGGGGGGGTGGGTTCTCCGGGTGTTCATGGGTTCATCGGATATTTAAATGGTCTTCGCTTCCTACAGAACTCTACGTTGAACCCTTTCCGATAGGAAACCCCTCTGTTGTAGAGTTCTACATGAACGTGACAACCAAAGAACCCTTAAAAATAGGTTCTCCAGGTGTTCTCTATGGGTTGATTAGATATTTAAAGGGTCTTCGCTTCCTACAGAGCTCTACGTTGAACCCTTTCTGATGGGGAAACCCTCTGTTGTAGGGTTCTACATAAATGTGACGACCAAAGAACCCTTAAATGTTCTATCATTTTAAAGAGTGTAAGGATGCATGGAGAGGTCTGCTTACAAATGGTGCCTGAGCACTACAGAGTTAATGATATGAAAAAAAGATCCAATGGTAAGCCACTATCAGAGAGAGAGATCAGACGCCTATCTGCTATCAAACGGCCCATCTGTGGGAAGAGAAGTGAAAAAGCCCAGGGGGTGGGGGTGCAACTCCAGCCACAGACAGAAAACAAATGGGGGGAAAACAGACTCAATTTGAATCCTTATCTCGCCTGAGATCGGATCACTGCTTATCTGAAGTCGAATCTGTTTTTTTTTCTTTCTTTTCACAGAACAGTGACGTATCCGCAGGAGAATTAAAACAGGAAACCACGGTCACACTGCAGCCGGAGACAGAGTATTATCACATTCAAACGTGTTTTCGCTGAATGTTTTGTCCACAATGCTGATCGGAACTAGTTAGGGTGCAAATCAGATCACAAAGTGATGTCAACACAAATGAGTCGAGTTTATCTCAAGTGTCCTCCTTTTTTTCTCTCCTTTTGTACTTTACAGTTCATTTCTGGTGTCAAGATTTCACACCGCAACTGGCAATGTTCTATTAACTACCTCTTGTTAAGTATCAGTGTGGTGGTGGTGTTGTTATGTTAAGTAGCGCGTGATGAAAAACTCTGTCAGCTGTACTCACGCGCACAGTGTCACTGGACTACAATGTAAATATTATTAATCCTGTTCCACATTAGAGGCTGTTTGGTAAAATATGTATAAATATCAATGAGTCGAGGCAGGTGTGTTGAACTAGGATAAACACCGGAGCACGTTTGGGAAACACGAGTAGTTTCCAAGAAACGTTAATGTGGCACTGAACGCGTTCCACTAAGCAGGAAAACAGATCATTAATCTACTCAGAATAGGTTTCTGCGTGTTGATAGGATATCCGTGGGAGACTAGTTGAAACTTTTAGAGCTTACGTTTGATCTGACGGGGCTTACTCTGCTTCCTTCGGGACATGGCTCGTCCTCGGTCCCCGTCCGGCGGAGGCGAAGTGATGATCGGCTTCTCGGAGAACTAGCAGCACTGGGACACGACTCGCCCTGAGTCCGGATACACCCGCATGACCCGCACTTGACGCTTCTCAGCCGGGAGAGCTAGCTACCTGTGGCGGTGTGAGTGCGCGCGCGCTTGCTTGCTTCTCGAGCGCTTTTTTTTATTTTTTATTTTATTCTTTCTCCGTTTCAGCGTCGCCCGATATTTCTACTGCAACCGCAAGCGGAATGTCAAATATGTCGCTACTGGAAAATTTAAACAAAAACAAAGCCTTTTTTTCCTGTTAATATCTACTCGCCTGACGCACGCGCTTCCAACTGAACAGTTCTCAATTGGGCTACAGCTCGACAGCCACATGAAACGGTGAAGCGGACTGTGCGGAGCCACGCCCCCTGGAACGCCTCTCGCGCGTGACGTCACGCCGCATGCTGCTTGGCTGCGCTCGCGCCCACAAGCGAACGTACAAACGGAAGTATAGTATGCAGTATAGAGTGTGTAGTGGTGAAGTGTACAAGTACACACTCACGCCTTTTCGAACAGAGCCGTCGGCTAAGTCTAAAAATCCGTACTATCCTACTAAATAGTGTCATTACAGTACGCCGCTTGTGGCTCTGACATAATATTTAGAAACCATTTTAAAAATGGTCAGTTCTCCCGTTTAAATTCTCTCTTTCAAACAAGACACGCATAGTAAACCTGTTTGGTAGCCTAAGAAAGTTAGTGAGTTACTTAGTAAAGCTGTGACCTCAGTGCAATCCTTCCAAGATGTGAGTAATCAACAAACAAACAACAACAACAACAACAATATTAATAGATAGATAGATAGATAAATTAGATAGATAGATAGTCATCTACAAAGTTGTTAGTGTGCCTTCGTTTCCTTAATCCTAGACCAGGTTTCCAATGCAGGATTATAATAATAATAATAATTATTATTATTATTATTATTATTATTATTATTATTATTATTATAAACTGAGTAACTGTTAGACGGTAATAATAAGTAGGTTATTCTCCAGGTGTTTGTGTGGATTTAATCCAGTTTATCTGTCGGATTGGATACACTAAATTGCCACTAGGTGTGAATGAGTGCGTGAATGTGTGTGCATGGTGCCCTGCAATGGACTGGCATCCCTTCCAGGGTGAATGCTTCCACTTGCACCCACTGTTGCCAGAATTGGCTCTGGATTCTCTGTGACCCTAGTCAAAACGACGTGGTTAATGGTGATGAATGAATTCATTAATAAATTGATGATGATGATCATCATCATCATTATATTGCCTAAAAATAGATAGCCAAGCTTGTGAACCTGTGCCATACTCTAACATACCTGATAGATGCAGTGACATTCACTTAAATGTGCAAGGTACATTTTTAAAGAAGATAAATCACCAAACTGTACTAGACCATAGTCTATTTTGTGTGCCCATAGTTGGTGCATTCAGCATGCCCCGTGGGTAAAAAAAAAAAAAAAACAAGCTCACTGCTTCCATCTAGTGACCCAAGCATAAATAGATAAATATCTTTCAAATCTCAAACATGCCATGGCTTTGCAAACCTCTTGTGAGGTGACCTTGAAGAACAAATGGAGAACAGTAAAGGATTTTGAAGTGAACGTTTGATGAACTCATATTGGTATTAATCTCATAGTTATACAGTTTATCCTACAATATTTGCTTGGTTGTTGACACATGTGCATCATGTGCTACTTGAGCAGATGTTCTATGGGTTTCTGGGCTTTGACCGGGCCACTCAAGAACATTCAGAGTCTTGCCCAGAAGGCACTCCAACTTTGACTTGGCTGAATGCTTTGGCTCATTGTTGTGTTGAAAGGTGAACCTTCACCCTAGTTTTTAGTTGTATGCACTCTGAAGCAGGTTTTTTTCAAGGACGGCTCTGTATTCGGCTGCATTCATCCTTCCCTCAATTCTGACCAGTCTCCCTGTCCTTGCCAGTGAGCAGCACTCCCATAGCATGCCATCACCATGCTTTACTGTAGGGTTGATATTAACAGTATCTGTTTGTTTGTTTTTTGTTTATTTGTTTGTTTATTTGTTGTTGTTTTTTTTACCAGACATAGTGCTTGGAGTTCACCCCAAATACTAAGGAATGGTTTCCATCTAGCCACTTAAGTCATTGATGTACTTCTCCATGGCCTCTAACGTAAGTCATTGATGTACTTCTCCATGGCCTCTAACTTAAGTCATTGATGTACTTCTCCATGGCCTCTAACTTAAGTCATTGATGTACTTCTCCATGGCCTCTAACTTAAGTCATTGATGTACTTCTCCATGGCCTCTCTTTCTGGGTAGGGCAGGTTATACAGCCAACTGATGGCACGGTGGTCTGAGGGAGCAGGTCTATGGCACAGGAGAGGGTGCGGTCCTTGTTAAAAAACTCTCCCAGGTCATGGTATTCAGGATGCAGGGCTTATGGGGGGGCCAAGGTCAATGGAGATCCTGCTGCCACAGCACGGAGAAAGGCCAATTGCAGGTAGAATGTGTAGCCACCAATGACTACACATGGAAGAAATGAGCTTCAGCTCGATGTGCTCATGGTGGGAGTACAAGCAAGGGTATGGAGAGCTGGTTGTGACACAATGTGGCTTGGACTTGGAGACAGAGACTGAGTCAGGGGAGTTCCCCCCCTTTTGGCCAGCATTGGAAGGTTGCCAGGAAGTTACCCCATTGCCTACAATAAAGGCACTCCCCACCTTCAATCTCTTCTCACACCTGGCAGGGGTGAGCTGAGCCTGATCCAGCTGCATCAGCTCTTCTCTCGCTGAAGGGGAACTGGAGGAGGCTCAGAGCCTGGATGGCTGCTCTAGAGCTGTGGTGTCTGGTGAACAGGATGGCAGTTGGAGGGCAAACGAGGAGTTGGGCCAGCTGGTTCTCCTCCAATGCCATTCCCACATGCAGTTAACCAGCCTGATGTGAGGGTATCAGCAAGTTGATGGAGTTTTACTCATCCTGAAAAGCCACTTCATCCTTCACCTGTTCATTGAGCCTAATCAGGAACAGTGCCACACTGTGGGACCTCTGGCAAAGGGAGAGCAGGTGTTTGGTGGCTTCCTTCCCTTGGACAGGATGGTCCATTCAGTAATTTCCGATCTAGAATAAGCTGCTGTCCTATTTTCAATCATACCTCTGAACAAAAGGGAACAAACCGGTGAGGACTTGATCCCCAAGAAGATTGGGGGCCAACAGTGGAACTGGAGAATGTACCCTTGCAACATGGTGATCAGGGTACACTGATCTGTTGAGTCATGGCCTGATGGGAGATGTTTTTGCCCATAAAGTGTCCCAGCAGAAGCCCTTGCCATAAATTGATGTCTCCTGTGGGACGGACGAACGCCTAGACGCTTATGCTTCATATGCTTACAGCTCTGGTGAGGCCTGTGAACCTTCAGAGCATGTCAGAGAATTTAATTCATCAACTGAGGCTGTGTATGCTTCTGCTTCATCAAGACCCACAACATCATTAAGGAATCCTCTCACCTTGCCAACAGACTGTTTACAACCTTGCTTTTAACCAAGTACTTAAATGAAAAATATTTACTTTATTAATGCTTGTGTATCTTTGTTTTGGATTGGTGAATCCCTAGCTCAGTATGATGACTCTAGCTTGCAATGAACTATAAAGATTAGACATGACTGAGAAATAAGTGCTAAATTCATGGAAAAGTAATTATAATTACATAAGTTTACATGTTTTCCCCATGCATCGGGGGTTTTCTCCAGGTACTCCAGTTTCCTCCCCCAGTCCAAACACATGCATGGTAGGCTGATGTCCAAAGTGACCGTAGTGTATGAATGGGTGTGTGAATGTGTGTGATTGTCCCCTGTGATGGATTGACATCCTGTCTAGGCTGTACCCTGCCTTGCGCCCGATGCTCTCTGGGATAGGCTCAAGGTTCCCCGCAACCCCGTAGGATAAGCAGTACAGAAAATGGATGGATGAATGGAAAAAATATATTCTTGATCTAGTTTTGCACACTTTTAGCAGCTTCTCAGACAACTTAATAAACTTCCCAAACAGGTTTAGCACTTTTTTTAAAATAAAAACTACTTGTTTGGGCAAACATTTTACAATTGCTGGAATTGGTAGAATTTTAGTTGAGCTGATCTGCTAAGATCTGTGTTTATACAGAGACCTATGAAACATTTTGAAAATGACTGATGCTTATTAGCAATTGTAAAACAAAAAGAGTGACATATTTGGACAAGCAAACATTTGATCATCTTTGAAACAGTACATATTAATTAAGTTGATATAGTTGAACAAACCCACAAGGAAAATTGGCTTTTTGAATAATTGATTCAACAGAAATATCAATAGATATGATATTCTTCCGTGGAAAAAATAAGTACACCCTTGGCCTCAAAAGCTAGTATTGCCCTATTTAGCAGAAATAACTTATTGTAGGCGTTTTGAATAATTGTCCATCAGGCTTGCTGGAATTTTTGACCACTCTTTCATGCAATATTCTTTCAGTTGCAGGATGTTTGACGGTTTTCTTGTATGTACTTCCCGTTTCAAATCCCCACACAACATTTCAATGGAATTCCAATCTGGGCTTTAGTACCACTTACTTTTCCAATCTTTTGTTGTCGCCATCCCAACTATTTGAGACGTGTTGTGGCCATGAAATTCAAAATTACCCTTTTTTTTATCTTAAAATGATACATTTACTCAGTTTAAACATTCTATATGTTTTATTATGAGTAATATAAGAGTTTATGTGATTTGCAAATCATTTTGTTCTGTTTTTATTTACATTTATTTACATTTTACACAGTGTCCCAACATTTCTGGAATTGGGGTTGTATTAAAGATGTATGGTCATTCAAATATCGCCAAACTTCTGACTGGTAGTAAATATTGATTAGATTTCACTTTGCTTGCTTTAACGGAGAGTGCACTCTGTATGAACTGTTTACTTTTTCTGTGGGCAAGGACTAAGGGCACATGGTCTGGTACAGATTTCTAGATGTATGTGTGTGCTTGTTTGTGCATGTGAGTTCATGGCTACATGAATATGTGAGCCTGTGTGGGCGTGTGTGTATGGGTACTATTTATGGGTCTGTACGCTCTGTCTATCCCAAGGTTTCCCTCTGGAGCTGCAATGATGGAAGTCCTGCTCATTCTGTGCCTGACCATTGCATCTGTTTGGACAGCACCAACTCAGACAGGCAAGAACTTGTGTGTTATTTTAAAAATAGGAAACAGTGTCTTGTATTTCTATTGATTGTTGTTTTGTTTGAAAATCATGCAATATTAGAGGAATTAGCACTTCTAAAAGATATTTAAGAAATTATAATCTGAAAATGATTTGTCATTTTCATCAGTAACTTAATGAGAATGAACAAAAGAGTACTATTAAACACCAAAAATTTATTGTAATTCCTGTCTTACCTCAAGGATACTGTACGAATTAAATGTAGTGTAACATTTTTTGTTTTTAGCTCTAATTTCTCTATTTCTACATTTCAGCAAATTTATCTATGTGTCCTTTTGTATGCATAGTCCATTTAAGTGATTAATCCCCTCCTTGCAGATTCTGGACCTGTTATTGTTCTGAAGCATGGCAGTGTTCGTGGCAAATATGTAACAGTGAAAGGCTCAGATAAAATAGTGGAACAGTATCTGTCCATTCCTTTTGCTCAGCCACCCGTGGGTCCTCTCCGTTTGGCGGCACCCCAACCTGTTGAACCCTGGGAGGGAGTGAGAGATGGTACACAGTTCTCTAATGTGTGAGTGTGGTTCACCTTTTCATTGGTATCCTTTAAGACATTTTTCTCTTTTATGATAAACCGAATGTACATATACGCATTGGCATTTCCCTACAAAGTCAATGTTCTTTAAAAAAAAACAATAAACAAACAAAAAAAAACCCTCCATATAGTACCACCTTTTCTGAATCTTTGTAAATGTTCTCATTCCTAATACTTCAAAACCAAATGCTTTTGGAATACAAAAGAATATATCTGGAATAATAATATACTAATATATTTAGAATATATTCTCTACTTTTGTTGTTTACTTGTTACAATTACAGGTTTTTGAACTTCTACAACCCATTTCCTACAACCCATTTTCCTGCTTTGGAAACTTTCTCAATATGTTTTTGCCTATATTCTTGTCCCTTTTTTTCTCTCTTATCTTAACATGAAAGGTGTCTTCAGGACCCAGATGTCATTACCACTGTTTCAAAAACTATGGCCTTAAATTACACTCCCACAGCTGTCTCAGAGGACTGTCTTTATCTAAATGTGTATACGCCCTCTCAACGCTCAGCATCAGAAAAATTACCAGTGAGTAACCATTCATACTCCAGTAAATACACTCATTCTCCCTTTACATCAGTTATTTGTATGTGTTCCATTAGTGATCAGTGAGTGTAACTGACGTGTACCATACAAGCACAGTAAATAAAAGTTGTTGACTGTGACTGTAACCTTGCCCTTTGCACTCTTGTGCAAAGCTTTCAAAACTTCATTGGAATTAAGGCTCAAAGTAAACATTCAGAAGCAGTCTCTTCACCAGTCTCAGCTTGGCAGTGTTAATCAGTCAAGAAATAGAAAAACATTTATAGAATATCCTCAAATAGCCTCAAAGAATCCATTGTATACATTAGAGGTGAAAGGAAGAGCTGTGACCTGTTCAGTGAACGCTGTCATGTTACATTTTTATTCCTATTATGTGTATGAAACTAATACAAGAACAATAAAGGACACATGACCAGTGTTGGGTAAGTTACTCAAAAAAAGACATCTGAAAAAAAGAAACTGACATCCAGTTACATAGTGGCAAACTGCTCCAAGTGGAGTATTATTCGTGGCTAAAGAAAAAAATCTTGAGAGCCACAGTCCTGAATACCCAGGCCAGGTTACACACCTGGCAGCTGGCAAAATGTGGTTTATTTTAAAAAATGCATTTTACTTAATATTGTTTTCTTAACAATATTTATCATGCAAGTAACGTAATTTTATTGACATCAGTAACTGTAATCAATTAAATAAATTTGAAATGTAATGTGTTACAATACTATGTTATCAAAAAAACAAATGTGTTACTTTGTAACACGTTATACCCAATTTTGCACATGACACATAAGTTGTTTTCATTAACCTAAGAAGTATGGAATGTCCAGATTACAAGATTATAAGCTTCTCAAGGTGTTCAAACCCAAATAGAAACACAGTTCTTTTCCAGGAAACAAATCCAGCAAATCCATCAAAAGAACATAAGAACTTCCTTTTGAAAAGATAAGTCTAAAGTTTAAGAAACTCTTTTATAGAGATACACTGTATGGGCAAATGTAGTGAATAAATGTAAAAGTGAATAAATGTAAATGTAATGTAAATGTATGTGAACACCTGACCATAAGACCATGTGGGCCTTCCCCAAACTGGTTCCACAAAATTGGAAGCACACAGTCTATAATTTCTTTGTATGCAGTAACATTAAGATTTTCCTTCACTGGAACCAAGAGGCCCAAACTTGTTTTATGACAATGCCCCAGTTCACAAGCTGAGGTCCATAAACACATGAACTCAACATCAGTGACCGACCACACTAATGCTATTGTGGCTGAAATGGAAAATCCTCACAGCCACACTCCCAAATCTAGTGGATCAACTCCATATTAATTGTTCAAAAAGCATATATGTGTGTGATGGTCAGGTGTCCAAATACTGTACATTTGGTCATATAGTGTACATTACTGGCTGTCAAATCCTCAAAATCAGAAGAAGTTAGAGAGTGAAACCTCTAGCCTCTAACTGAAGTTAGAAGTGAAACCTCTAACTGTGTGTAATCTCAGGTCATGTTCTGGATCCATGGAGGGGGCCTGTACATTGGTGGAGCCATTGAGTATGATGGATCAGTACTGGCAGCGTATGAAAACATAGTTGTTGTCGTCATTCAGTATAGGCTAGGCATACTGGGCTACCTCAGGTGAGATACATGGCATATCAGCTATTTCTCCAGAATTATTTCCCCAATATTACTCACAATCAGGATATACACTCACTGACCAGTTTATTAGTACACCTGCTCATTTATGCAATTATCAACTCAGCCAGTCATGTGGCAACATCACAGTGCATAAAAACAGGTCAAGAGCTTCAGTAAATGTTCACATCAAAAAGGCCACAGTAACTCAAATAACCATTTTTAACAACCTCGGTGAGCTGAAAAGCATTTCAGAACACACAACACATCAAAGAGGTGAGGTGAATGTGCTACTCCAGAAGACCACATTGGCTTCCTCTCCTGTCAGCCAAGAACAGGCTACATTGTTCACAGGCCCACTTAAACTGAACAGTTGAAGACTGGCAAAAAAAAAAAACATCACCTGGTCATTTTACAATCTTCAACTGTCCAGTTTAGCTGATTGGATTATTGTGTATGAAATTAGCAGGTGTAAGCAGGTTCCTAATAAAGTGGCCAGTGAGTGCATTTTTACAGTACATTGTGTATTATGCTTATTAATATGAAGTAACATGAACTGACAGGTAAGCAATATATACACCATAACATTGATTTTAGGAGTACAGGTTATAGATATTTTGCAACATTATGCACTGTAAAAAAAAATACTTTAAAAACACACCTCTCAAATATCTCACTGCTCATGAACAGAATGCTAATTAGCTGAGGTATAATATGAAAGCAAGGGTATGAAGGGAAAGAAAACAAGGTGCAATGTGTCATAAATCCAGAGTTGAGACTGAAAACTTAAATGAACAAATAACTATTAGGTGTCGGATTATACGCCACCAAACTTGTGTCTGAAACACTTGAAAATAGCTTAATCAATAATACTTGACATAACAACAGTAATGCCTCTCTGACATGAAATTCTATTTATGCAATGCATTAAGCAAATACATGCATATGCAATGACCAAATAAATATTTAGAATGAGTCAAGAAGTATAGTTGTGATCAAAGGTTGTGAGTTCAAATTCCAGAACTGCCAAATAGCCACTTTACTTAAATTCTACAGCACATTTACCTTGAGCAAGAATCTTAACCCTCAGCTGTATCCTGAAATCATTTTCTCAGTCCGTTATGTTACTTTAGATGAAGGAATCAGTGAAATTAAATTTAAAAATTTAATTCCACTTAATCTAACTATACATGCATTATTTTTTTTTTTACAAATCATATACATATTTTGAAATTATTGTAACATTTTCAATTATATAGTTATTGGCTTTAAATAAAGAGCCATTGGATTTCCCAATTAAAAATGTCTCATTACTAAATAAAATGTCTGCAGAAAATATAGAATTTTACATTTAACTGAATTCCTTGAGTTAAAAAAAAATACTGAATTTCAAATAAAATACTGAACTTATACATAATATTTATTCATGGGACTATTTCATATTTCCATCATTATTTTGCCATAAATGCTATTCCATATACTTAATGTGCTCTATTTCAGTGAGGGGGAAAATCCCCACACTCAGTTGTATATGATGTACAGGATTTTATAAGTATGTTCTATGTCTCAGCACTGGAGATAAATATGCCCAAGGCAACTGGGGCTTTCTGGACCAGATTGCAGCACTGCAGTGGGTGAAGCAGAACATTGAGAGTTTTGGTGGAGATCCTCAGTCAGTCACTATTGCTGGGGAATCTGCTGGGGCAATCAGTAGCTCCATACTGGTATGTACAATTTAAGATATCAGTACATTTTCACTGCCTCACAGCTACAGGGTCCTCAGTTAGATACTGAGTTAGATACTGCTGTTGTGGAATTTTGCATGTTCTCTCTGTGCTCGTGTTCGTTTCTCCTACTGCCGACAAAACATGCAGAGAATGAGTGGGTGAATGTGTGTGTGCATGGTGCCCTGTGATGAACATGTTGTCCCATCTGGGGTGAATTCTTCTAGCTCGATCTGACCCAGTTGTCTACCCATCACAATTTGGCCCTGGTCAAAGTCACTCAGATCCTTATGCTTGCCCATTTTTTTTTGCTTTCAACACATAAACTTCAAGAAAAGACTGGTCACTTGCTACGTAATGTAACCCAACTCTTGACAGGTGCCATTGTAAGATAATCGATGGTATTCACTTCACCTGTCAGTGGATTTAATGTTATTGCTGATCGTTGTAGTCTCCAGTTGAAATTAATGGGATACATGTTGCATATGTTTCCAATTTTTGTGGATGTTGCCTTTTCCAGACCCTCTCCCCACTTGCCAAAGGGCTGTTTCACCAAGCCATCTTTCAGAGTGGGACAGCAACCCTGGGAGCTTACTCAACAAAAGATCCCATGGCCTTTGCCAGGGTATGTATTTATTTTAGTCTGAGCTGCAAATTCCCAGTAAAGCAAATCATGTACCAATCCATCAATGTTAGTAGTGTGTGCAAAATTTAAATCGAAATAACCGTATGTGTGATTCATTTGCAAGCATCACATGCAATCGTTCATTTTATGGACATATCACGGTGATTACATTTGTGATGTGTAATTATCATGAACATCTGGTATAAAACTGTCTTTTTAGATAGTAGCAAATATCACAGGGTGTGATAACAGCTCCTCAGAGTTGCTGGTCAAGTGTTTAAGAGAAAAGACGGAAGAGGAAATCTTAAAGGCATCCAAAAAGGTGATCTTACAAATTTTTTTACAAATATTTAATTTAATTATAATTATTACAGTTGTCTTTGGACTTTTCAGTGAACTGGCCACTCTAAATTTACACCCTAAGTGTGAGTGAGTGTGTGAATGTGTGTGTGTGTGGCATGATTAGCATCCCATGCTCAGTGTTCCCAAGATAGGCTTCAGATCCACTGCAATCCTGACCTGGATAAAGAGGTTACAGTAGATGAATGAATGAATGAATGAATGAATGAAAATGAAGGGGGGACAGTGCCTTTGTTGTACATTTGCCTCGCATCTCCAGGGTTGGGAATCTTGCCTCTAACCTGTGTCTGTGAAGTTTCCATGTTCTCCCCATGCTTCAGGGGTTTCCTCACCTAATCCCAAGACATGCATTGTAGGCTGATTAGCATTCCCAAATTGTCCATGGTTAGTGAATGGATGTGTCAATGTGTGCGATTGTGCCCTGATATGGTTTGTCACTCCATTTTTGTGCTGCAAGTTCCAGCACTATAGGCTCCAGGCTATCCCACAACCCTTGTATCTTATGTTTTTTTTTTTTTTTTTTGTGTGACAAACCATGAATTTGGATGGATCCTCCCTCGCGTGAGTGACTAAATAATAAAAACCACAAACGGAATTATAGTTACTGTTATCATTCTTTGTTGGTGCTGTGGCAAGTGGATGTAGTGTTGTCATTAGTTGCTGCATTTGTCATTCCAGACTTTTGCCCCTGCAGGGTGGGATAAAGGGATGAACAGAGACGCGGTGACTTCAGTGATAAACCAGTTTTTCCCAAATGGGGTAATGTCCTGCTCGATCCCGTTACTAAACATGACTTTGGTCCATGGCAGTTTATAAGAAAATGTCTCCCTCTGCTGGACACAAGTTTCATAAATCTCAATGTCATACGGTGCCACGTAAGAATGATATCGCTTTTATTCTGTAACCTCTGAATAACCTGCACCGTTAATTTTACTTTACTTAACTACCCCTTGTGTAGAATCTTCAGCTTTTTAAACCTATCTATAAAAAAATGTTTCTAGGTCTCTGGAGCCAATGAATTGATTATTGATGAATACCTAAAGCATGCTCAGTCTCCAGAGGCCATAAGAGATGAGTTTACTCAAATGATTGGGGATTCTTTCATGGTGTTGCCTGTGCTAAAAGTGGCTGATTATCATAGAGGTGAGATTATTTAAAATGCTTTCCAAACTTAATGACGCAGGTGACAGTAAGGTTGTCCACTCAAACTGCGTTTCTTGTTCTCTAACAGATGCTGGAGCAAACGTGTACTTGTATGAATTTCAGCATCGTCCCAACGTTTTTAAAGATAGCAGACCCAGCTTTGTGAAGGCTGATCATGCGGATGATGTTAGTTTTGTTTTTGGAGCATGCTTTTGGAACGGCCATATCACAGTGATAGGTACACGTAATAAATCTCAATAGTAAACTGGTGAATATAACATAATGACTATACAATATCATTTTAAAAAGAATGTAACTGAAGGTCATTTATATGTCATTTGTCACTGGAAAGATCACGTCTTTGCATATAGTAATTCTAATGAGTATAGTGAATTAGGGTAATGATGATTCACTGTTTCATCACCAGGCACAATAACTGAGGAAGAAAATCAACTGTGTAAAACCATAATGGGATATTGGGCCAACTTTGTTCGCACAGGGTGAGGCTTACAGAGCACACAAATTGTAGTTCAGGACACCTAGCCAGAGAGTGCTAACAATTAAGAGAGAATGTTATGTATCAGCACAAAATGTTAAATGTTGAAGAACACCCAGAAAACTACAACAGTTTATGCTCCAGGAACCAAAAACGTCCTGAGACTGTAATTTTCTACCATCTAAAATATCTTGTGAAAAATAGACTATTACAGTATCTCACAAAAGTGAGTACACCCCTCACATATTTGTAAATATTTGATTATATCTTTTCATGTGACAACACTGAAGAAATGACACTTTGCTACAATGTAAAGTAGTGAGTGTACAGCTTGTGTAACAGTGTAAATTTGCTGTCCCCTCAAAATAACTCAACACACAGCCATTAATGTCTAAACCACTGGCAACAAAAGTGAGTACACCCCTAAGTGAAAATGTCCAAATTGGGCCCAAAGTGTCAATATTTTATGTGGACACCATTATTTTCCAGCACTGCCTTAACCCTCTTGTACATGGAGTTCACCAGAGCTTCACAGGTTGCCACTGGAGTCCTCTTCTACTCCTCCATGACGACATCACGGAGCTGGTGGATGTTAGAGACCTTGTGCTCCTCCACTTTCCGTTTGAGGATGTGTTGAGTTATTTTGAGGCGACAGCAAATTTACACTGTTATACAAGCTGTACACTCACTACTTTACATTGTAGCAAAGTGTCATTTCAGTGTTGTCACATGAAAAGATATAATCAAATATTTACAAAAATGTGAGGGGTGTACTCACTTTTGTGAGATACTGTAACTGTAGAATATTAATTAATAGGTTGTATGATTTCCTCCTGTTTCTGTTTTTCCTAATACATACAGAAATAGTCCAATTTCTGAGTTCAGTTCATCTCAAATAACTTAATTTATTTGACCCATAGCTCACCAAACGGACCGGGTCTGGTAAACTGGCCCCTCTATGACACCTCTAAAAAGTATTTGGAACTGGGATTGAATCAAACAGAGGGACAAGGACTCAAACAGGACAAGCTGCACTTTTTCAATGTGGAGCTGCCTCAGAAGCTTGCTTACCTGCACAAAGCCTGAGAAGAATTTCTCTACTACAACTACTTTTTAAATCCTGTAGCGCTTTGGGTCTTCAGAAGTGCAATCCAAATAAAATGTATTAATACTATAATTGCTAACAACAAGAGTTTGTTTTCTAATAGTCATGCCATAGTATATGTTTCTAGAAGGCTACATGTTTGTCTTCGTTTTTTTTCTTTCTGATTATGTAACTGTAGTTTTACCACAACGATGTTGAATTCTTGAATCTGATTGGTCAGGTCTTCATAAATTTTCTTCAACAGCATGGCTCTGACAATAGTCACAGAAGAAAGGCAATTCACAGGTTTATATTAATGCACTGTTTAAATATTGTTACTGTAGTAATCACTAGTTCAAAGGAATTTGTATTGTGGACGCTCTACATAATCTAATTCAAATAATTAACAGAGAAAAATGTATCGTATTTAACAAAGAAAAATTGGAAATCATAGATATGGTGAAGTTGTCTATAAGGAGACGTTTATTTAACATTTATGGCAGGAGTCTACAGTGTTAGCACTTGGTACTACTCAGAGATAATGCTCTTGCTTTATCTCTGCCACCAGGAAAGTCTAAGGATGGAGAACATTGCATTTTGGGGTTTGGGGTTAACAAGCTGCATTATTTGTCTTATTAACTTCAAGAGACAATGGCTGTTTAGTGTTTCATGGATGTTCCACAACATTAAATGTAATTAGAAACAAATAAAAATAAGATGGGGGCTTGGTGGCTTAGTAGTTAGCACATTTGCCTCGCACGTCCAGGGTTGGGGGTTCGGACCGTGCCTCTGCCCTGTGTGCAAGGAGATTGCATGTTCTCCAAAGGATTCAGGGGTTTCCTCCGGGTACTTTGGGTTCCTCCCCAAGACCAAAAATATGTTCTGTAGGCTGATTGGCATTTCCAAATTATCCGTAGTGTGCAAATGTGTGTGTAATTGTGCCTTACGATGGGTTCGCACCCTGTCCAGGGTGTCCCCCACCTTGTGCCCTGAGTTCCCTGGGATAGGCTCCAGGCTCCCAGGGACCCTGTGTGGGATAAGCGTTATAGAAAATAGATGAATGTCATTCAAGATGTCATTCTTTAATAAAAAAAAATAATTAAAAAAATAAGAATAATATTTGGCAAATTGTTGTTGTGGTTCAAGATTAATAAAACACTTCATTTCATGCTATAATAGGAAAATAATCCAGGGTGATGCTTACCACGCTTATTTTTCTATAACAGCACGCCCTGTTATGTTTTCATGCTGGAATTACTCATTACTGCATATGAGTAGTTTTATGTGTTTGTGCGTGAGAGTTATTTATATAATTTATGTTATTATATGGCATTTCCAACATTTAACAATATAACTGCGTTGGGAGGAGGGTGCAGGCAGAGAGAAATAACGGGACGGAATGGTGGGGAAACACTGCGGTCCTTCCTCAAACGTCGTTGTAAATAAATGTGCAGAGTGCAAGGGCGTCACGTGACTTCCCAGCGTCATCGGATTCCCGTCCTCCCAAGCTAATCGGCCTTACTGCGCATGCGTGCGCCTTGACCACTGAGTCAAACGTAGGACGCTACCGTGAAGACGAAACGCGGCTTCACCTGAATTCTCGGGTAAGTTCCATCTAATAAACCTTCGTGGCAAAGCGCAGCGTATCGCTTATACAAAAGTAAATATTTAGATTGTGTATGCTGTTGTTTTAATCTGGCATCAGACTACATGTACAGCTGAGTGTGGAGAATGAGTGTGACAGCTGATCTGATCACTCTCCTCTACCAGGATGTTCAGTCCTCACCTTACACACTGAACCGCAGCCTTGCCTCGAGAACTGTATCCTGTGTCTGTAGTTATAAACGCGACGTGTCTCGCTTCAGATGGATATTAAAGCCCTTTTATAGTCGCATATACATGGAGTGTGTTGTTTACAATTTCACAGTGGGACGGCCGTTTCATTTTGGCTCGCACTAACGCGCAGAGGAATGAGGAAAATTTGCAGCTCAAGAGAGTTTTTATTTACAGACCAAAAAGAATTTCACAGCGGTATTGAAGTCATTTCCATTATTAATTATAGTATTAGTAGTTTCAGTTTTATTGTCATTACGACAGAAGTCTCTCCTGTTTTACAACGCTTACTGGGATGGAGCTGATCTGAGGTGTTTTATACTGTACAGGGCATGATGGGCGGAGCCTCCTAGCATTCTGGGCGGATCGTAATCTTTTCCGGTCCTCCCTTTATGTGTGTGTGTGTGTGTGTGTGTGTATATATGTGTATTTATATATATATATATATATATATATATATATATATATATATATATATATATATATATATATATTAGAATTTGCATTGAAATTGAGTGCTCTGACCACTGTATAGCAATGAACATTACTTTCGAAAAGCACACATCTGTGTTTATTTATTTTGAATGAGCTTCTTTGACATTCAAAATACTTTTATCCATCAATCCATTTTCCATACCAATTATCCTACACATGATAACAGGGAGCCTGGAGCCTGTCCCAGGGAACCCAGGGTGCCAACGCATTGCAGGGCACAGTCGCACATACACATTCGCACACTATGGACACTATCAGCCTACAGCGGATGTCTTTGGACTGAGGGAGGAAACCAGAGAAACTGGAAGAAATCCCCATAGGGGAGAACATGCAAACTACACTCACGGTAGAGGAGGCAACTCCCAACCTCAGGGGGGGTGAGGCAAATGTACTAACCATTAAGCCATCGTGCCCACCTTAAAGTGCTTTTATTTCATTCACATATTTAATATGAAGTATATTTATTGTTTTTTGTTTTTTTATACTGTTCATGAATTTGATTCAATAATTCAGTTTTCAGATATTCAAGAAACATTCAGGTTGTCCATTCCAGTGCTCCCATTTGATTAAATAGATTTAGTTAGCAAAATCTGGATCTGGAGCCTACCCTTGGAACACTGGGCATGAGGTGAGAATACACTCTGGTTGTACACTCTGGCCAGTCCAAAGCAGGGCAAAATGTACACACGCGTATATAGTCACACACTCATTCATGCCGAAGGTAGTCCCATTCAGTGTGTGTTTCTGCCTTGCACCCAGTGTTCCCATGCAGGATAGACTCCATAAATTAGGTGTCAGTTGTGCTACATCTTTTTCTCTAAATTTGTAAAAGCTACAATTCTAGGCTTCTTTGATGAATATGTTGGTTATAAATGTAGGCCTGGCCCAAATGGTATTTCTGAACAAATTAAACTAGTCGAGATTGTAATAAACATCACTGAGTACATGACCTCAAAACACCTGGCAGGGGGGAAAAAATCACTTCCTCTACACGTTTTCACAATCATCTCCTTTTCCTGTTTGGGAATTACTTGACTAGCTTCACCATCAGTGCAGGAAGTGTTGAAGTGCATTGTTTAATAATTTTAGCCAACATACTCGCTGAAGTGAACTTCCGTCCCAGACTTAATCCTTTTTTCGTTTATCTTAAATCTTGTCCTCGGGTTGCTGCTCTGTGTACCCAGCTGCTATAGTGTTTAGACTTATCTCAAAGTCCTGTCGCTACTCTGGTTTCTATTTCAAGGCCATAGTTTGATAAATAGTGAGTGAAAGATACACTAAACATGAAGGTTGGCTTCAATCTAAAAATAAGAATAGAGGCACACATCACTTGCTTTCCACAACTTTATGGTATCAAATGTTCCTTTTTAATGAGTTGTTCAGCAAAAAAAATAAATTTGTTTACTAATTTAAGACTACTTAAGGAACTGACAGCACATGTTATAAAGCATACACCTGTGATGGAGAGTAAAAAATGCACTGAAAACACTCTGTGAGAAAGAATATGTCTTGATATACAGCCGGCATTACACTGCACAATTTTCGGCCTGATTTTGCTGATACAAAAAAGAATTGTACGTAATAAAATATTCTTTGGCCTTGAATTAAGATCAGCGGTTATAGAACACATAATATGACATGTTCACCAGCAGGCGAGTTAGTGCCATTGTGACCAAAGACACTGAACATGACATTCTGACAGCTTGAAAACGTATATGTTCAAATCTCAGTATTATCGCTGTTACGACACTCATTTAAAAAAAAAAATCCACCAATGGGAGGACTTTATAAGAGGGCGGCAGTGGAGGCTCCAAACATGGTATTAACAATGGTGAAACATAAATGAACATGCTAATGGCCATAAAATCCATCCTTATTACCTCATGCTCACTTTGAGGATCACGCTGATTGATGACATAAGCAGAACATAATGATTTTTCTTCAAGCACAGGTCTATCATTAGAGTCTCTTCAGTGTATATCTTCTTCTGAAATGGACAACACATGTTATTGCACAGTCTGTTATAAAATACCAAATTTACAGTTTAAAATGGCTTACCACAGATGAAAGGGCTGTTATTTTTGAAATGTACAATTTATATTAAGTTTAATCAGAAATCAAACACAGTCTCGTTATGCGTATACAATTCGTAATTGGTGCCAGATTGCTTTTTCCATCCTGCATAAGGACAATAGCTTAAATCCATTTGGATTTCAGGAGGAATCAGGGGACAGATGGAGCAGCAATGCTGGACAACAGCCCTCACAGATTTGGTCCTTCAGAATCCTTTCATTCTTAACCAAGAATTAGATTTCTTTCTTCAGCCTTTCTACAAGCCATTGACGCAAAGTTTTCTGTTACACACAAAAAAAAAGGGAATTCAGTGTTAACATCCCATTCAATAAACACGTAATCCAGCATAAGAGCAATGGCAATGTAAATCCACTTACAGTTACTCTTCATAGCATTATATGCTAAATAGCAGACTGGTTGAAATGCTTTGCATTTATAATACTCTGATGATGGGAGTGATGACATGAGTTGGATTTCCTGAAGGGAAGTGAATGAGCATGTTGTGTAACAGTGCACATGTATCACATAAACCTCTATAAGATAAACCTCTCTGTGGTAAGCAAATTTTCTCTTGTCGCTCAAAAAAATAGGGTTACAAGCAATGGGTGACAGTTTTAGAAGTAGGTCTTTTCTAATCATCATTAATCCACATTTTTATTCTTTATGCTAAGCGTATCTATTTTGTTTATGAGATGAATTTTAAATGTTAAAGACAGCAATCAGTGTGGTAATGCAGAAAGCAGCATTTTTGAAAATCACTTCTTTTCAAAGCTTTCCGAACATTCTGACCTTACTTGCTGCTGAGTGCACAACCAATTTACCCCTCCTCCCATCACCCGAGGCTATTTCGTCTCTCGTTCTCTCTGCACCCATCTATTCTCCCTGTCTCGCTCTACTGCTTGCCCTCCATCTACCTTCCCCCTTTGATCTTTTTTTTTTGGCTTAGACCCCACAGATCTGGCGCGCGCGCACACTCAACACACACACACACACACACACACACACAAAACCACTCCTGTTCTCAAGCCACTCATCTTGAGGGCTGGTGGCCATGGGGTGCACACATGGAGGCATTGATGGACAGAGGATAGAGAGAGTGTGGGATGGAGATGGAGGATTTGGGGTTGCTGTAGGCTGTTTTCTGGAGATGCTGTTAGACTTTCTGCTATTAGAGAAGAAAGGGCAGTGTGAGGTTGAACATCACGTGGAATTAACACAACTAATGCTGACACCATATTAGCTGATTTTGCCCTGAGACCTTTTCTTTGGTCAGTTTGTGTTTGTGTGTATGTGCATGAGCCAAGTCACGCTTCTGCAGTACTGCATTACATAACCACACAATCCCAGTGCCATCCTCAGTTGCCTAGACAGTCTAAGGGTGTGCTATTCGTGACTCCACTCTGAAGATTAGAGAGAGATGATTATAGATTAACAGGTTTTAGGATTGTTTTTACCTATAGTTAGCAAATAATTGTGGATTAGAATGAGTAGATGGGTATTGTATGACACTGAACAAGACACTGTAATCATAAGTGAGGTGGTCTGGGATGTGGCTCTGCATAAATTCTAGCAAAAATCCAAAAAGAACAAAGAATTGGCCAAAACTGGGTTTTTAAGAAACCATACATTAGCCTTTTATAAATGGAAGAGGGGGTCAAGCAAAAATTGGCTATACTCTCAGGATGGAAGGGATGGCATACTCTCTCTCCCAAGTTAATCATAGTGATGCTAGCCAATCACGAGCCTCTCTGAGCTCAGGTATGTGGAAGAGGGTAGAGAGCACTTTCTTCTTAGTATGTTACACTGCCCTGTGTAGCACTTCAACAAGATGTGGTTGGCTGGCTTCATGTGTCTCGGCAGAAACACGTGTCTTCGCCATACCTGGTTGCTAGCTGCCATATGATGGGGTAGGGTTAGGCAGTGGGTGGTAATTGGCAAGTGACCAAAATGTGGAAAAATAAATATGTTGGGTGATGAGTTGTTTTAACAGACACATTTGTGATTTCCTAATACAGTGAATGTCAGGCTTTAATCAGGCTGTTGGATAGCCATGTCCTGTAGCAAAATGCATTTGTATGTCAGTAAGAAAGTATAATATTACATTTCTCACATTTCAGATTGAATCCTAATGAAGTCTAACAAGTTTTACCTGTAAAACAAAAGCAAATGTGACAACCAGAAGAACTGTGGCAGATTCTCCAAGGCGCTTAATTAAACTTCACAACCAATTCCCTTATAAAACAGCTCAAAGTGTACCTGAGACTATTGAGGAATTTTTAAAAAGCAGAGGGTTGTCATAAACTGAACTTTGTTCAGTTTATTACTGTTTACTGCTTGTATAGTATATATATATTTGTGTGGGTACATATATATATATATATATATATATATATATATATATATATATATATATATATATATATATATATATATATATATATATATATATATATATATATATATATATATATATGGATATATATATATGGTTATGGGGATATATATAATATTTAGTACACCTGGTTGACTAGGAACAGAGAATTGCTCAACCATGTCAGGGTTGTAAATATGAGGTAACACATAGGCCACATATGCCAAATTCCCCTATTCATTCATAACAATGGGCAAGACCAAAGAATGTAGCTGTGAAGTGTGGCAAACTGTTGTTGAGATTCATAAAATGGGAAGTGGCTATAAGAAAATAGTAAAAGCATTGAAAATGCCCATTTCCACAATCAGGGCAATAATTGAGAAGTTCCAGTCAACTGGAAATCTTATGAATCAACCTTGAAGAGGACGTGTATCTATATTGTCTGAACGCACTGTGAAGAGGATGGTTCGAGTGGCCAAAAAATCTCCAAGGATCAAAGCAGGAGAATTGCAGAAATTAGTTGTGTCTTGGGGTCAGAACGTCTCCAAAACTACAATCTGTAGTCACCTACATCACAACAAGTTGTTTGGAAGGGTTTCAAGAAAAAAGCCTCAACTCTCACCCAAAAACAAACTTGGGCATCTTCAGTTTGCCAGACACTACTGGAACTTCAGATGGGATCGGGTTCTATGCTCAGATGAAACCAAAATAGATCTTTTGGCAATAAACACCAGAGGTGGTTTTGGCGCACACATAGGTAGCCATATGGAGCGGGTACCTCATGCCCACAGTTAAATATGGTGGTGGCTCTTTAATGTTTTGGGGCTGGTTTTCTGCCAGAGGACCTGGACATTTTGTTAGGATAAATTACATCATGGACTCTATCAAATATCAATAGATATTAAATGAAAACCTGACCAGAAAGCTTAAAATCGGGCCGTGGTTGTATGTTCCAGCAGGACTGATTCAAAACATACTTCAAAATCAACACAATTTTTTTTTTACTGACCACAAAATCAATTTCCTTCCATTACCATCCAAGTCCCCTGAATTGAAACCCTACTGTCTGGTTTTATGTACCGCAGACATAATAACTCATGGCTTTTGCAATGGCCTTTGAAACTGACGAGATTTCATATTGAGACATTCTTCAGGCTTAGTTTGCAAACATGCTCAGTGTTGTGTAATGTGTTAGTCACCCAGTGCCAGTTTGTGGGGGAAAAGGAAAAGCCTTATGAAGGAGCAGTAATGTATTATTTTTGATGTAAGCCTCTGCATGTTTATATAATGAGCTTTCCACTCTTGCTTTTTCACGTTCAGCTGCTGGGTGGGGAACCAGGAAGAAGAGGTGCGTGTCATAAAAGCAGTCAGTTCAGACTGTACTGCCCTCTTGTATTACTATGGAGGGGCCTGCAGTGGAAAACCTCATAGACTTTGACATACCTTCCAGCACAGAAGTGACAGCACCCTCTGACGTTGGTCCACCTGACTTGTTATCAGCCGAGCCTCTCATCCCAGAGTCTGTGTGTGAGCTCCCAAAGCCAATGGCCCCGAGACCAGTTGAGTATGGAAGAGAGGAAGGTGCCGAAGACAGCGATGCCACAGAGTCTGCAGACAGTGAGAATGAGGCCACTGATTCGCCCTCCCACACTTCAAACTCCCGCCGCTCATCTTCATCATCCAATCACAGTGCTGAGGACTCCGATGTAGTGGAACGGCGGGAGCGGGAATTCATGAAAGCCTATGTGGAGAAGCTGTTTCATGGAAGGTGAGGTAGTGATGTTAGCTGACTGATTTTATATATCCCAAGTAAATATAAAGTGAAATGAAAATGGACCAAACAATCAAAGATATTCATTTGTATATTTTTTAATGAACCTGCCATCAGCCATCCTTTTTGGAGAACAACAAGGCCTATGCTAGCAATATATATAGTTACATATTTTTTTGTTAAGTAACATATTGTGAAAGATCCATTTCTCTGTTTCCTCTCTGTCTCTGAATCAGGGAGGACTTTGACCAGGAGGAGAAAGCACGCTTCGGCGAGTTGTGTAGTGGAGAAAACGGCAAGGCGAGGGAGTGGTTTGCAAAATACATCAGTGTGCAGGTGTGAAGGGGGAGGAAAACTCTTCAATTCGGGTCTAAAAGTTTATGCATAGTATATACACAATTTACATTAGAGCACATGTGTAGCTCTTACCAACTAGACTAGAGCCAACAGAGTGCACACAAACATACAGAGTTGGTTACTTCAAAGCTTGCCTTGCAGTTCCCAGTTAAAAGCCAGTTGTTGGCCTTAGTGCAGCTGAAGGATATATGATCTGACCCATTAATATTTGGTATCCATGAGTTATAATGAAGTCAATTGGTTTCTTTCAGCGCTGCAACTCTAAGTGTGTGAGTGAGCAGACGTTTTACCGACTGGTGCAGTCTTTTGCAGTCGTCCTGTTTGAGTAAGTATGCAAAAAAGCCAGAGTCTCAGTAAATCTCTGCAACTTGGCTGAGATTCTGGGGACAAGCTGCTGATTATGTGGCTCAATAAACATTTGGCAACACGACATTCTGTCTTCTGAATCTGAGTATATGAACCACATTGTTAGAGCCAGTATTGCAGCAAGATTGCAAGAACATATAATTTCCCAAGTCAGTCTTTTGTATTCTTTTTCTTTGTTACATAAATCTCTGTTTTAACCCCCGACAAGCATTATTTATGGATGTGTACCATGTAATTATTTAGAAATGCCAGGCACAATAATCATTGTTCTGGCCCAGGCTTCTCTAACAATGCTACCAGACTTTGTATATATCTTTGTGTAGTTTGATACTGACTTGAGAATGAATGATGTTACTGTTAGCACTTGGTTAGTTTGTGCTGTATTGGAGTCTGATAATCAAACTGAGTGGCTGGTGGGTTTATTTATGTTTTATTTGGACAAACATTCATGCAGCTTTGTTGGCACTCATTCCACAAGTTCATTTCCTGCAGCTTTCCTCTCGAGTCAATATTTGTATACTTACAGTATGTGTGTGGGTTGAATTTGATTTTGCATTACTACCATGACCTTCAGCTGACCTCTGTTTGAATGACTGTCAGATGCCACCAGATGGATGATTACAGCCCTGCCAAGCACTTAATGACCATGTGCTTCACATACTATTACATTGGTAAGACATGGAAGAAAGCAAGAGTTTTTGAATGAGTGTGTATGTTATTTTGAATCGAGTAAAACCTCAAAAGTATGACAAATTAGAACTGAATAATTTTTTTTCTAGAGAAATTCGGACACCCAATAAATCCTGATACACTTGCATTGAAGGAAATGGAGATTGTATAAAACAGTACAAAAAAACTCTAGTTTTCTTTTGACTCGCCCTGTTAAATAAAATTTGTGGGCTTATTGCTTTTTTTTTAAAATATTATGTTAAGACATCTAATAGCCCTTTTTCAATCTTAGTTACTTCTACTTTATTTAAGGGCTTAAGCTCCTCTCATTCCTTTAAGTAACAATGACATGATTTGACCGTTATTTTTTCAAATACCACACAAAATAAACAAGTTATTTTGGTATATCAATCTTTTGTTTTGTGATTACTTGTGTGTGGTACATATGGTAACATGGTATGTTAATCCTCTGTCTCCAGGGAAGATACAGCTGTCACCTACAGAGCTTTTGGAGAAGCCGAGTGCAGGTTTTGACTCATACCTGCGTGGCAGCAAGGTCTGGCTCTCAGGCAAGAAAGACATCGCTGAGAAACTATTGAAAAATACGACAACTAAGACGGACATGAAGAGCTTCTTTGGAGGCCTGGAGAGCAAGCTCAGAGGCCCGGCTGCCCGAAAGAACGAGTGAGCAGGGGCATTCTTGCTCAGTCATTACCTTCATTTACTAAGACCAATGAAAATGTCTGCATAATTAAATCACTATCACTTAAATGGGTCATGACTAATAATGGACTCCTTATTGGTTCACGTACAAATACTATAAGTCTGGTCTCTTTCAGTCTTCCTCTTTTGTCCCCTCTTTTGTTCACAGAGAGACAGAGAGTCCAACAGAAGGCAAGCCTAAAGCACCAGGTAAATCATTTATATTGATATTTTTGATGGTTGCGTGCCCTCTATCATTATTAAATTCTAAGTAAAGTCTACGTCTTTTACTTAGAATTCATACCCGACACGAGATGTAAGTGACACGTGTTGGGCCAAAGTCGGGCCAGCTGTATTTACAGCCCAGCTTACTTAAATTCATGACCTGAGATAGCAAGGCAGTGAACTCAGCATATTTGCTTTTATTCTAGTTGCCCATGTTGGTGGATTGGTATCAGCTCAGAGGTGGACAAATGATAAATTTCTTATCTGGCTAAGGAAAAACTCTTTTGTTCTGCCCAGTCATATGTTTTGGTTACCCAGAAATCTAATTAGACTGGGTTAAAAAGTATTGGTAGTCACATTTAGTAACATGTTGGTGAGCTAGATAGCTAATTAATTGCATTAATAAAGACTAAGGCAAATGAATTAGTATGCTGTAGGATTGTTGTGTTTGTGCCCTTGACAACATTGCCCAACATCACAGCCATAAGCTGTCATGTTGTCTCGTCACATTTCTTGAAATAGATGTTATTTGAGACTGGATAGTGTCTAAATTTTCTCTCGAAATGTTTAACTGTGAAGTGACAATGTTTAATAAGCAGGAGAGTTAACTGAGGACTTATCTGTCCATGGTACTGTCCACTGGGTTAAGGTTAGGTTTAAGGTTTCAATAAGTCTGCGTGTTCCTGTTTCTGAAAACATCCTCTGTCTTCTTAATTGATCTGCCTAGTAAAAATCTTTCTGCCGTCAGTTAAATCACACCTCAGCCAATGTTTGTAGTGCATTACAGCACAGTGAACTGCATTATGTTTAAACATAGCCGATATACTAAAGGAAAACATTTGTTTTGATAGTCATTAAGAAGTATTTTGTTAAAGTAAGTAAGTTGTTAAGGCCACTTGCCCAGTCTACCACCATTCAACTAAGAGCCTGGACACAACATCTGCTTGTCCCAGATACCCGGGCTACTGTTTTGTCAACCCCTGCAGCTATAGGCACCATGTTCATAAAGCTGTACGTATATTCATTTAAATAATGTTAACTAGGGATGTGTTATATCAATGGATTCCTATGGAGTTTATGCTTCACACTGAATTGTGCAAGTGAAATAAAAAAAAAAGGGTATTGTTTGTTAAAAGGAACAGGATAGACAGGGTTTGGTATGGTACAGTTGTGAAAGCATTTCTGTTATTTGCAGATGCATGCGAGACAGACATGTCTTTAACACACAACACTTTTGTTTTGGGTGTTCAGCCCTGATGCACAGAGCGTGTTGTATATGTACACATATCTTTTCAACTCGCTGCCAATGAGCAGTTCATGAATGTAAATACATCCTTGTTGTCACTGAGCGCTCCTCATGCCTGCATACAGTATTTCTGAGACTCCTTCAACACTGTTCTGCTAATGAAGTGTGTATGTAAACGTCAATTAATGTGTGTTCTCATCTACTACAGCATCACCACCTGCATCCCCAGACAAGAAAAAAGGAGAGAAGATATACTTGTACACACACCTTAAACAGCAACCAATCTGGTGCGTGGTTCATTTGTTTTAGGTTCTTTTTAAAGCTGCTCAGGCAGTATCCAAGGAGTTCGTTTTGCATCTATCGTTTGATCCAAGAATGCTCCTGAGGTTTTGTTTCAATCGTCATGTTTCTTACACGTCAAGAAATGGAACACTTCACTGCTGAATGTTATCCAATTGTATAACAATGTGTTGTTGAATTCTCCAAATCTGATTGATCAGAAGGTGTGGATTCATTTTCTCTGACAGGAGTGCCGGCTATAAGACAAACCACAGATTGGCTCTTTGTAACAGTTTTTCTTCATGTAACAGTCTTCAGGTTAGACGACTTTGTACCTTCCAAGTTCTCAGTCACCTGACAGGCTACGTATGACTGTTTATAGCTGCTCTAATGTGAGCGATAACAGGAACTAACCTCAAACGGACTTCATTAATAAATTTAAAATGGACTAGTTTTCAAATTGCTGTGCTATAAGATGAATAAAACACTTCAGGAAGTGCTGTTCTATGAAAATAACCAACTTCAGTAGCTCCATTTCACATTGGGTCTCATCGCACCACTCCATCATTGAGTTAGTCCTTAGTAACTCTGATCATAGGAACATGATCCTCATCTTACACACGGTTAATGATGGTGTTTTCTGTTCAAAGGCACACTTTAAGATTTTGGAATGCTGCATTTTTCGATGCTGTCCACTGTGAGAGGAACAAGAGGTCCCCGACCACGAGGTGAGAGTATCTGTACAAAAAAACAACCACACATATATGTGTTTGTTTTTTGTTTATATATATATATATATATATATATATATATATATATATATATATATATATATGAAAATATATAAATTCCAGTCTGCTTCTGCCTTGGATGGCTAACTATATAAAAGAGTGGCTGGACCTTCATGTACCAGGTATGCAGATCTGCATTGCTGCACCCTCTGCAAATACTTTAGTATATTTCCTACACACCTCATTCATGCTTAGAGGATTAACAGGTTCATGTTTGTTTGAACTCTGGCCTTTAAAACTGGAATTACCACGAGGTGTGTGATACCTGGGTGTGACTCAGTAAACATTTCAGAGCATGTGATGCTTGTGAACAAGTGTTAAAGATTAGGGTCAAGAGATCGCATTTAGCAATGCACTGCTGCATTGTTAAAGTTTATGAGGATTTTGGTACCTAGTAATTAGACATATTGTCTATCAGGGTGAGAAAAGTAAGTTTGTGTGTGGTGTGTGTGCGTGTGTGCGTGTCTGTGTGTTCTACATCCTTGCGTTCGATAATGTCTGATTCTTGCCTTGCTCTCTGAGCTCACTCTATTCCAGTAGTAGACACTGCTGCACCAATCTGCTCAACAGCCTCTCTTTCCCTCTCTCTCTTCCTCTCTCTCTCTCTCTTTTTCTGCATGCAACTTTAACTGTTTATCTCTATGTGCCTTGCTGCCTCACACAGACGGACAGCTGAGGAGGAGAAAGACGAGAGGTCTGTCGTTCATTCTGTCTGCTGTACCAGACACCATTAGACAGAAAAAGGCAGCAGAAATAAATTCTAGAGCAAAATAGCAATACGGCTCAGTTAGGCTGCTGCAACGAATAAGGGCAGGTGCCAGGATAAGGGGATAGGGGACGTTTTGGATGTTTAGGCCTTTTGTAAAGCAGGAGGCTTTTATTTTAGATATTCATGGTGTGTAGTAGAATAATACTGAGGAAAGGAATTCACACAGAAAACTACAGAGTCATCATACAGGAAGGAAGTTGTGCACTCCACTGATAACCAAATTGGCAACAAAAAAAAAGCACACTGCTTAATGGTTTAAGACATAGTAAGAGCTTCCAGATTGTTACAAAAAATACGAAAGCATCTTGTCATATATAGTGCCCTCCACTAATATTGGCACCCTTGGTAAATATGACCAAAGAAGGCTGTGAAAATTTGTCTTTATTGTTTAACCTTTTGATCTTTTGTTCATCAAATTCACAAAAATACTCTGCTCTCATGGATATCAAATAATTGCAAACACAACACGTTTTATCCCAAAAAAAAAATCTTTGTTAAATATGTGTGCAACAATTAATGGCACCCCTTTGAATTCATATCAGAAACATATATTGGATGTATATTCCCATTGAGATTAATATATTTTTTTTACCTCGGTGACTAGGAACAGGAAATTGTTCAATCATGACTTCCTGTTTCACAGGGGTATAAATATGAGGTAAAACATGGGACAAATTCCCTTAGTCATTCATAACAATGGGTTAGACCAAGGAATATAGCTGTGATGTGTGGCAAAAGGTTGTTGGGCTTCACAAAATAGGAAGTGGCTATAAGAATATAGCACAAGCATTGAAAATGCCAATTTCCACCATCAGGGAAATAATTAAGAAGTTCCAGTCAACTGGAAATATTATGAATCAATCTGGAAAAGGGTGCATGTCTATATTGTCTCAAAGCACTGTGAAGAGGATGGTTCGAGTGGCCTAAAAATCTCCAACGATCACAGCTGGAGAATTGTAGAAGTTTTTGGGTCAGAAAGTCTGAAAAACTACAATCCAATGTCACCTACATCACCACAAGTTGTTTGGAAGGGTTTCAAGAAAAAAAAAACTGTACTCCCATCCAAAAACAAACTCAAGCATCTTCAGTTTGCCAGACACTACAGGAACTTCAGATGGGATCGGGTTCTACGGTCAGATGAAACCAAAATAGAGCTTTTAGGCAATAAACACCAGAGGTGGTTTTGGCGCACACAGAGGTAGCCATATGGAACGGGTACCTCATGCCCACAGTTAAATATAGTGGTGGCTCTTTAATGTTTTGGGGCTGTTTTTCTGCCAGAGGACCTGGACATTTTGTAAGGATATATTGCATCATGGGCTATCAAATATCAACAGATATTAAATGAAAACCTGACTGTCTCTGCCAGAAAGCTGAAAATGGTCCATGGTTGGATCTTCCAGCAGGTCAATGATCCAAAACGTACATCAAAATCAACACAAATATGGTTTACTGACCACAAGACCAAGGTCCTGCCATGTCCATCCCAGTCCTCTGACTTGAAACCCATAGAAAAGCTGTGGGGTGAACTGAAGAGGAGAGTCCACCAGCATGGACCTCGAAATTTGAAGGATGTGGAGAGATTCTGTATGGAGGAATGGTCTCAGATCCCTTGCCATGTATACTTCATCAGGCATTATAGGAGAAAACTCAGAGCCGTTATCTAGGCAAAGGGAGGTAGCACAAAGTACTGACTAAAAGGGTACCAATAATTGTTGTATGCCTATACTTAACAAAGATATATATTTTTTATAAACCTGTCTTTTGTTAGTCATTAGACCTGGGTTTCTACCTTTTCTCTGCTTTAAGCTGCTTTAAGGTTTGTTCCATATGGAACGAAAAACTAACTTTTTAAGTTGTAAATAAATAATATATCAGTAAATAAGATACCTTCAGTAACCTCTATATGTTGAGGCTTCTCCCTGAAACTCTATTGGTGTATGTCTGGCTCAAACTATTTTAAACGGGCCATTACGTATCTAATTTAAACATTCCTTCCTTTGCTCGTTAATGACATTCTTTGATAAATGCACCAATGGCAATCATATTTGCAAGTTTTTGGAGGATTAAAGGAATACTTCTGCAATTGCTTTGGATCCTGAGGCCATGATTTCTGAATAGTAGTGTCTGGGCTTCTGTCTCTGGCTTCTGCTTTTCCTGTGTGCATTTTATTTGGCTCATGCAGTCACTTGTTGTCGCATGCTTGCTGCATACTGTGCAGGTCATCTGCATGCTGGTTGTCGTCTCATTTTGTAGACATTTTCCTCATCTTTAGTGAAGTTTTTTTTCTCTCTCTAAACCTAGAAATACTAATTTAATAGGCCAAATATAAAATTTAATGGAACAGATACGTGCTGGAGTCTGATCAGCAACTTTGGAGGATTATCACCAAAGGGAGTAGTTTAGAAATTGTTCTTAAATGATTTATGATCACTCCGTTGCAGGGTTTGGAGGGATACTTTAAAAATCTATTCCTTTACAGTTACAAATTACTTCATAAAAAATCCACGTATCACAATATGAAAATAATGTAATCTGATTACTTCAAGGTCACACATGGAAATGAAGTCAAGAGAAAAGCAATATGATCTAAAATACTTTTATTTAGAGCTTATTTTAGAGTTTAAAAACATGTTCAAAGAAAATAAAAAAGTGAAAAATTAAAAGATCACTGTCCTGATGCGGGTTTCATTAAATCACAAAAGTTTGGGTGACCATATTCTGGTTTTCCAAAAAGAGGACACTTTGTGTTTTAATGGTGCACAAAACAGTGTTACTATGAATGCAAATTTTAATACACTGAAAAAGACACACTATTAGCATCAGCATTATAAATATTCATAAATTCCTACATTCTTTTGAATGTCCATTAAATATCATATATATAATATAATAATAAAATAAAATTAAATATCAGATGCCACGAGTGTACCTTCTGCCATAATTTACACATCTGAATGACCATGTAATATGAAGCAATGTGATGACATGAAATTAAAAAATATTTACATGAAATATTGTTCCGACTCAGAACAGCTGTCATTTGCTGCTGTTGTCAAGCAACTGTTTGATGCCGTACACCACAGCGCTTCACCTTCACCCGTTGCTGAGAGTAGGCTAGTGGTTGAGAGGCAGGAATTTGGCCAATAGTTGCTGCAAGCTTTTTAGAATCACCCAATTATGGTGTGAGAAGGTGGGAGTTACGGAGAGGGGTTAAGGCAATGCAAACATGCACACACATGATGCAGTATTAGACCATAAACACATCATAATGAAACTAAAAAGTAATCCCGGACATTTTCTCAAATTTAGAAATCCCGGCCGGACACTTTTTTTAAGGTATGAAAAGGAGGACGGACGTACGGTCGCCCTAACAAAAGCATTTCGGAGAACAATTTGTGTTCATTTCTACCAGAAGATTGCTCATGTGAACCATGACTGGCAAGAGAGAACAAAAACTATGATCAACAGCTATGTTGTATGTCATGTCAAAAGATAAATTTATTTGGTTTTAAATTTAAAAAAGTGTCATCCTGATAGTATTCCCATTTTTTACTAAATGCAGCTGTAATCCGATTACTTTGTTTTCTGACGTAACTGTAACAGATTACAGTTATCAGTTTATTGGATCCTGATTACGTAACGCCATTACATGAATTCCGTTACTCCCCAAGCCTGCTTTATTGTCTCTAACTCCAGTTTAACAGCTAACTAACATGTGATTAAACTTTTACATTCATAAGAAGGTATACTGTGAGGAGTAAAGGTTTTGCTTGCTATTACATAACCAGCATCCAGGATTATGTTTTCAACAGAATTTTGGATGAAATACATTTTACTTTATGTTGCTTAATTATTAACCCTGACTTAATCTAACCACAAAGCACTGCTAAACACTACAATTGGGTTAACTGATAAGCTCTGCTCAACTATGCATGCATGGGTGCTAATGTCAGGCTGCATTATTAAGTCATTTGTCTGGCCTTTTGCAATGTTTTTCATTGCTCATGATTCTTTTTGCTCATTACACCTGGCTATGGAATTAATCCTAACAAAAGAATTATGATTTAAAATGCACTAAAAGAGAAAAAGATCTAGGCAGTGGTATACCCTGGCTGTGATTTTTTTCCCCCTTTGTTGGCTTTCATAAAATCATTGAAACTGAGAATGACCTCCAACCTTGAGTTTTGACCTCTGCCTTCAACCTTCTTAGGGAAAAGTGGTGTCATATGACCCAGGAAGAGAAAGATGACAGCTCCAGGATCGAAGAAAACATCACCTTTGGACAGCTAGGGTGAGTGATATCAACTTTAAAAATGTTACAGGCTGTTTTTTTTTTTTGTTTTTTTTTTTTGGGGGTGGATTAAGATAATGTGTTTTTTGACTCATTACGCAGGTTTATGGTACATTTGTTCATTCTTATCGTTGCTTATTTGTATGTGCGCCTATAGGACCTTCACCTATAATATGCTCGCCTTTGGATTAAGTAAGAAACTCTGCAATGATTTCCTCAAGAAGCAGGCAATTATTGGAAATTTGAATGAAGGTGAGTGACACACAATGACACACACACAGTTCCTGTATTTTTCTCTGTTCAATTCTGGCAGCATTTCACCAACTTTTGTCCATATGACCATTGTAAAAATGATACGATTGTTGGTCACTTTATAAGGCTATACTTTAAGTCAATTCAGTTATTTGTGTAGCACTTTTAACAATAGACATTGTCACAAAAGAGCATTTATGGAAATATGGATTCAGATATAGTAGAGATGTCTAATGAACAGGCCAGAAGTGAGAGTAGGGAGGAAAAACTCCCTGAGACAACATGAGGTAGAAATCTTGAGAGGAACCAAATTCCAGGTGACACCGCATAGTGGGGTTATAAATCATTACTCTTCTACAATTGTATACGATAGAGGCAAACAATACTAAGTGTGTTGAATGTGTGAACATATTGTAAATAGAAGTCTTTGGATGAGAACAGGAAAGTATTTATGTTTACAGCAGTATTTCTTATGTAAAAGTCTACAGTATATAGTACTGTATATAGCAGGGGTCACCAACCCTGTAACTGGAGAGCTACGTTACTGAAGACTTTTGCTCCAACTATGATTGTGCCCATCTGACTATCTAATCATTGCATTAAGAAGTTCTTGATCAACTAAAACAGCTGTGTTAGATTTTGGCTAGAGATGAAGGTAGATGGTTGCTGACCATTGGTATATCGGATTATCCTCTGAAGAAAGTGTGAGACTTGGGTGTAAAGTAAAAAATAAATACTCATTTGTTCTCTTTTCCTTTTCCCCATGTTAGAACAATACAAGTTGCTGAGTGAGCATATTGAACAGATGGCTGTGGAGTGAATGGCAGCTACAGAGGACTCCACTATCCTCTTGTTCGGTCCTACTGCTCGGTTCCCTGATGTATAACACCGTTCAGCTCCAGGTGGAAGCTCACTCTAGCCTCGCTCATGTATCCTGTTGAGCTCTGCTACAGCCCGCCTTCATTTGAACAATTTTCAAAAGTCCAGCAACTGAAGTTAACATATCTCTGAGGTGGTAAGGACATAGCATTTACTCCAGTGCTGCTCACTAAAACTCTATATAATTCTTCTATGCTGCAGCATCACACAAATGCTATGTTTCAGATGCATATCAGTACCTGACAGATCCGCTATACTCTTAACAGTGCGGTCACATGCAAAAACCGTATATAATATACTAAGTATCCTATTCAGTCTCTTTATTGAGCTGGGTGAACTGTACATGTCTACAAAATGCAGTTTCGTCATCCATTTTTGATAAGGCTTTCAAATTTAGTTTTCTCTCTTTGTATGGTGACAACATAACAAAGAAATGTGTGACAGGCCATTGGGCATTTAGGCTATAATTCAACTTGACATGTGACGCACTCTATCATACTCTCGAACACGTTATCAGATTCTCACATACACACTATCAAACCTGTTACAAAGTATGACAGTCTAGCCGTGTGAAGGTGTGATATTGTGTGTAAATGGTCTGATAGTGTGCACGTGAGAATATGATAATGTGTGTTAGAGAGTTATGATAGTGTGTGAGAGAAGGTATGATAGTGTGTGAGACAGTGTGATAGTGTGTAACAGTGTGTGTGATAGTATTTGAGCGGTTTTGTGGGTTTGTGTGTGTGTGTGTGTATATATATATATATATATATATATATATATATATATATATATATATATATGTGTGTGTATTTATGTATGTATGTATGTATGTGTGTATATATAATATATATATATATATACATACATATACACACACACACAATCTTTCATTTTTCCTTGCCTACCTGCTTGTTTGACTGTGTGCGTATTTCTGTGTGTGTGTGTGTGTATGTGTGTGTGTGTGTGTGTGTGTTTGAGACATGTCAAGTTTGAATTATGCTTAAACAGCCTTACATAAAAAAGAAAATCTGTTGTCAGAGACTCAGCATTTCCAAATTGTAATTTTTTTTTATAGTGTAATTTTTCTTTTCCCAGAAATGTGAGCCTATATCATTCATGTGCAAAACAGTATTAAATACACCCTGTATTATCCATGTGGTGCATGAGCCTCCAGAGTGAACACTCCAGTCTGTCCAAAGTGCCTTTAACAAATTTCTCCCCTCATGTTTCCTTGTTAAATGTTGGAAATATTGCTGTAAACCTCCAGTTTTACATATTTTATGAGTTGTATAAGATATTTTATTCAGTTTTGCATTTGTTTGTAATTTACGTGCACTCCAAGTCCGTGTTTGTCGTGTTTATAGAGTTTAGTGATCGACCAATGCAAGCTGTATTGTTGTGTAACAGCTGTTGTAGTGTTGTACTGTGCTGTCCTGTGTTCAGTGCGCATGCGTATTCAAGGTGAATCGTGCATTGCTGTAGTGTAGTGTCATGTCCGGTCAACAGAGGGCGGTCGTGTTACTCCATATTAGCTGCTGAGCAGCGAAGGAGAATGGTAACCAAGTGTGTTGTTTTAGAAAGATTTATGAAACTTCTGAAGTCTCCGTGAATGAGGATACGGTCGAGAGAGAGAGAGAGAGAGAGAGAGAGAGAGAGATTGTTTGTAAATACAGAGATTTTATCACAGAATATTGCAGTTTGCATTGCAACACATTGGCTGGTTCAAAAAGTGATCAATGGATTGTAAAATGTTCATTTCTTTAAGGTGTATATGTTGTCACATTGTGGATATTTAAAGGATGTTAGACATCCATTTTGTTGGAAAAATGTGTACTTTGCAAATGTGTCCTTAATGTACTGTGGATGCTTTGCTTTACTGTCCTAATATTCACAGCTTTAATGTGATACCTGATAGACCTTGTCTATTATGTGTTTATAATAAAAGATGTGTAACCTGATGTGTAGTGAACCTTATTACAGTCAAATTGCCATATTTCATCTCATTCTAATTCAGTTCAATTCAGTTTTATTTCTACACCCCTTTTAACAATAGACATTGCCACAAAGCAGTTTTCCAGAAATCCAGATGTAGATAAAAAAAAAAAAGAAGAAAAGAAAAAAAAAGCAAGCCAAAGGCAACAGTAGCAAGGAAAAGCTCCCTGAGATAACACCAGGAAGAAATCTTAAGAGGAACCAGACTCAAAGGGAATCCATCCTTTTCTGGGTGGAATTTTAAATAATTACAATAATTACATTTAGCATTTTTCACACTGAGTAGTTCCTCAAATCATGGCTGATAAGTTCCTCACCAGATATTCCTTTATCATTCCACTGTGTGTTTGGGTCATTTTGTGAACACGTGTTTTCATGTGCTGGCGAGTGTGACCAGGTCGAGGCTGCTCAATGTGGGAGCGCTTAAGATTCGTTGGTTGAGGGAGCTGCCAAATGGCTGCCACGGCTGGCTGAGAGAGTAAACAAACAGCAGTCACACTGGCCTGCACTGATTGGACACACAGTCATGAGCTGTGAAGCACTAAAGCCTGGTGTCACACAGCAAGAACTCCAACACTGTTAATTAGTGCCAGACCTGGGGCTGAGCAAATGCATCTTTTCTCGTGTATCACCACTCACTAATCACATCCTGCACTTTCACCTAGCTCACTTCTCTCCTTAGCATGTTTATTCAATGTGTTTATTTCTAATTAGTGTCTCAGTTTAGTACTGAAGTGAAACACTGTCTTAATTATTGCTTGATCTTGGCGATGTGATATATAAAAGCAGCATTTGACTCGGGAAGGGGATTTCTGTTAGAACGGCATAGTTTGAGTCATATTAAGTCCATAATAAGTGTGAGTCAGTCATATGGGTGGTCTCTGACACAGCGCAACACACAAACAAACAAGGTCTTACTTTTTTTTATGCTTTTAATTTCACAATGGATATAATCACTTTTTGCTAACAAAACTATTCAAAAAAATGTGTGCGTATATGTATTTACATAATAACCACAACAATATGTTTGTAATATGTGACTTTTGTGTGTTTTGTCCGTTTATATGTACACAGCATCCTCAAAGAGGAGAACTGTTATAAACTTGGACCATCTGTTTCCTCAATACTGTGTTTTGCTGAAGCTCACAACAAGCCAGACAGATTTTGACCTGGCACAAGTTGTGCAAATATAATCCCAATTCCAAAAAGGTTGGGACAGTATAGAAAAAACACTAATAAAAACAAAGACGAGTGGTTTTTAAATGTACTTTGGCTTGTATTTTTTAAAAAACAAAACTATATATTTGATGTTTTACCTAAGGTATTTGATGTTTTACCTAATCAACTGCATAGTGTTTTAAAGATAAATGTTTATTTTGAAATTGATGCATCCAACGTGTTCCAAAAAAGTTGGGACTAATAGTGATGTGACAAGTTGAAATAAGTAGGTGATATGAAACAGGTGAGGCAATCGTCTAATCATAGTATATAAGGAGTCTCCAAAAAAGGCCTAGTCTTTCAAGAGCAAGGATGTGACGAGGCTCACCAATCTGCCAACAGATGCATCAGCTAATAATGTAACACTTTGAGAACAACATTCCCCAAAGACAAATCGTGGTAAGATTTTGGGCATTTCACCTTCTACAGTGCACAATATAGTTAAAAGATTCAAGGAATCCGGTCAAATTTCAGTGCAGACATCACTGTCTTAAAAAACCATCATGCGTCTGTAATGGATATCCTGACATGGGCTCAGGAATACTTTAGAAAACCTTTGTCAGTCAACACCATTCACCACTGCATCCACAGATGCAAGTTAAGGCTTTATTATGCAAAGCAGAAGCCATACATCAACACTGTCCAGAAGCACTGCCAACTTCTCTGGGCTTGGTCTCATCTGATATGAACAGTAGCACAGTGGAATCGTGTTTTGTGGTCCGACGAGTCAACATTTCAAATAGTTTTTGGACAAAACAGCCATCATGTTCTCCGGGCCAAAGAGGAAAAAGACCATCCAAACTGTTATCAGCATCAGGTCCAAAAGCCAGCATCTGTTATGATATGGGGATGTGTCAGTGCCCATAGTGTGGGTAACTTGCACATCTGTGAGAGCATCATCAATGCAGAAATATATGTACACATTTTGGAGCAACATATGCTGCCATCCAGAGCAGGACAATGCCAAACCACATTCTGACCAGATTACAAGCGCATGCTTGCGTAAGCAGATTGTGCGGTTGCTCACATGGCCTGACTGCAGTCCTGACCTGTCTCCGATTGAGAATGTGTGGGGCAGTAAGAAGACCAAAAAAAAAAAGGCCCTTTAATGTTGTGCAGCTGAACAAATGCATAATGGATGAATGGGGGGAAATTCCGCATGTTAAACTTAACCAACTGGTGTCTTCAGCGCCCAAATGCTTAATACGTGTTATTGAAAGAAATAGTGACGTTACACAGTGGTAAACAGTCGACTGTCTCAACATTTTTGGAGTGTGTTGCAGTCATCAGATTTGAAATGAGTGTATACTTTCAAAAATAAATAAAATGAACAAAATAAAACATGAAATAATGTGAATTTAATTTTCATTAATTGTTAGTTGTTTTTTTGCATTTTCCATATTGTCCCAACTTTTTCATAATTGGGGTTGTAGCTCCTGATCGCCTTCGACTTCTTGACATTGCCATGACCTGTCTGCATGGGTCACTGAAACATAGCACATTATTAATTACAATGGTTTACAAAGGACACTTTAACAGCAATGAAAGAAGAACATGGATAAACATCTAGTCTGCTAATTAATTCAGCCTATAATAGCCATAGACCGATAATAGGCACAGTAAAAAGCTTCTCAGTTCATGGGTGGTCAGCCTTTTAGATAAACGTGATGCAACAAGGGTGTCACAGTTGCCTCAAGGCCAGTGACCCAGTACGTTTGGAAGCGAGCCAGGAAACAAACAGTAAACCGATTTTAAACCAAACTGAGTAGCAGCTGCACTTTGGTCAACTAATGACCTAACTATTACTGAATATGTACTAATAAAATAAATCTAACATGATTTTTTACAGTCAGAATTTCGTCAAACATTTTCTTCACGCAACATTCTCCACCACAACTAAACCATTAGGTGTAGTAAATTGTTAATGTTAATATTTTAAGCATTTACTATATGTGGTCAAATGTGGTAAATACTGTACAAATAAAAATTCAAAAATGCTTGTAAAACAGCTCTTCGAGAGCGCTCTTGGCTTGCTTAGCGGATCCAAAAGTGGCCGTTTCTACTTCAGCGAGTGCAAAATTGAATAAAATACCAAACACCATGGTTATTTGTGTAAGAATCAGTTTGGCCCATACGACAACACTTGAAAACTTGAAAGTTTATTTCTAAAGAGCTCTTTGTTTTTCGCTGTTATTTTTAATTTTCACAGTGTGATCTAGGAACCATATGTGTGACTGGGATGGATATTTATTGTGCTAAACTCATGTTACAGCTTTCCAGGCATGAAATTTTAAAAGGTATGTAAACATTCAATCTGCAGAGAGTTCCTGGTGACAAAAGAGCTTTTCAATACATGGTTCCACCGTTTTAAGTGATTCATCAAGGATGGGGATACCTGACTCTTTTGAATGTGTCTCAGTGGCTGGAATTAATACGATTCCACGTGTGTGGTTGTTATATGTCCATGTGCATATGCATGCCCATGGTCCGATCCTGAAGTGAGCCATGCAAACATTAAAATTTCAATAATTTCTGTGAGCATTCTTTTCTGTGAACTGAAAAAACAATTTATGAAAGTGACTTATTATTAAAGAAATATTATTACTCTTCCAACACTTTATTATTATTGTTATTGCACTTATGTCTGTATGTGTTTTTGTATGTGTAAAGTAGTAGAAATAGTACAACAGATGTGGCTTCTAGGTGTACCCTCACATTGATTACTACATTACTGCAGTTCTGGGTGCTGTAACACAGAACGTTTTTTGTACTGGTATGTTTTGGGCCCATTTATCTACTTAGAAGGTGTCTACAAATCAATACAACGTTCTTCTGACAGATCATCTCTATCATATGATGAACCATTTCTATACTAATAATAGTAGTCTCATGCAGAATGACAGTGTCCACATCCACAGGATATGAAAGGCTCACTAAACGGTTTGATGAGGATGAATCATATGCTATGCCCTTCGTGGTCACCAGATCTCAAACCAGTTGTACACCTATGAGAGAATTTGGTTTGATGTGTTAGACATCACTCTCCACCACCATGATCAAAACACCAGTTGAGAAATTATCTTTTCAAAGAATGGCGTTCATTCCTCCAGTACAAATCCAGAGACTTGTAGAAGCTAAGGTGTCAAGTCACCTTAAAGCTGTTCTGGAGGCTCATGGTCACCCAGCAGCTTACTAAAACACTTTATCTTGGTTTTTCCTTTAACTTCTCATTCGTCTGTACTATATCCTATGTAATATTTTCATGTTCTGTTCTCCCCACTTGGATAATGATGTATAAAACAGTGTGCCAGGAAGTGTAACCAGATTAGCAGTGAATGTTCCTCACAGCAATCTCATCAATCTTCATCACAGCCCAGCCCACCCGCTGCACTGAGCACATATTTGGACAACTGAGGTCTGTTTATGTAGAGAGTGAAAATATATAACAAACAGCAAGATTAAAACCCTTTTGAAGGCATTGCTCTTAAAAAATTATGATTTAATACTGACTAGAGCTGTGATTGCAGATTTAAAAAAGGTGAAGACACTTCAAACAGCTGGATTCTTATTTCTTCATTTCATCCCTTATAGATTAACCAGGCCTTCGCACACTTAATGTTAACTAACATCAATAAGACTTGAGAAAGAAAGAATGTCGAAGTGTGGCAAGAAATGTGAAATATACTCTAAAGAAGTGGTTTTCAAACTAGTTGTTGGAATCCCAACCCATTATTATCTAAGTTGTTTGTTTATTTTTGAGATTTTTATATTCAGACTGACTGCTCATTTTACTTCAATGGGTTTAATCCAGACCTCAATACTTCATAAACAAGTCGCCTATAAATAAAGGTCAACTTGGACCTGATGTTTTCTGTTGGTGGAAAGGTCTATGGTTCCAATAAATAACCAAAATGTAATTGTACACATTAGATTAATAAGCCCAATATTTAAAAATACAGATTATGTTCATAAAATAAGTCTGTGATGAGGACATTGGTAGAGTTTATTTTAAAAGTTTGGGGGTGTAACCGAATGCAAATAAATTATTTGGAATGAAGAGATTATATGCTCTATACAAATACAGGATTTTTTGAGGTTGAGACTTGGGTACCATTGAGGTCAAACTGGTACTTGGATCCTGCAGGACCCAACAAAAAAAGCCAGTGATTGGGAGGTTTAAACTTTTGTGTGGGCATTAGCCAGTGATCAGATTTGAAACTCACAGGACAAACAAAGACCATGTTCATTAACATGACAGCACTGCATGATGCATCTTTAGTAACTGCAGGGTTGTGGTGATTTAAATTAGGCTACTGCTTTGTTTATCCATTGTGAAATAGAACCAACTAAATTCATTAGACCATACTGCAGGCAGATACAAATGTTTACATTTTTACAAGTCCCATGCTTATCTCAAATTGAGAGCAATTTTGACCTGGAGCTGAGGCAGAGGTACTGTTAGAGCCAGAGTCTACAGACCATGGCATTTCTGAACTTTGCTCAGTGTTTTCTAGGTTTTCAAGTTTAGGCCACGCCCACATCGGTTTAAATCCAACTACAGATACGGATATTTGGAGCGCTAAACAGATACAGATGGTTGCATAGCGTTATACCCTGATTACAGTTAAAGGGGTCCCTGGCTTCAACAAGCTTCAAAAACTCCTCCTCTAAAGTCTTTGCTTTCACCTGTGGCTTGGCATCATTTCTCTAATCATGGTTAGAAGAGTATGAGAAAATCAAAGACTTGATGATAAAAATGAGAAAAATGTATGTGGTTACTGCTGTTTCAATAATTAAAACAAATGTGTCAATTGGTCGCATGTTCTGCAGTTATTATTCTTTATTGTTATCAATATGCTACTCAAATTTTCTGGAATAAATTTTCCTATTCTGATTATTGTCCATCAGCTGCGAGAAGAAAAAAAAACCTGCTGGTCTTTCACAGCTCTCCCAGTGGAGCATTTGTGGTTATGACTGCAGAGAGGGAAAGTGCTCTGGTTCTCATCAAAAATAAATGAGATCGAGGGGATGACGCTCTCTGAGACCTAAATGAAGATATTTTACACTTTACACACTTTGGAGGATCATCTTTCTCTTCTATGTTTATTTTAATATGAAGCTGATGAAAGAATAAACCCAAACTGAAAATGTTATTCTTTGAGTTTTCCCTCTAATCTGTGGACGATAAACTCCGAGCTGTCAAGAAAAAACTATTGCTGTACGTGATATCATACTTGTGGTCACAGAAGAAAGACTTTGGCAAGGCTCAAACACAGTTTTGGTATATAACTGTATAACTGTATAAAAGATAGCATGTTATAAACATTCAAACAAATGCAATGTTATTCATAATACTTAATAATACCTGTGTTCAGAAGAGGGGCATTTCAATAAAATGAGACAGATCAGCTCATACTTATTACTCTTATGGTCTTTATAAAGGAGCTTATAAATATTCAGTCTTCTTAGTGGTAAATGGTGTACAGGTATATCAGGCTTGCTTGGTTTTATTTAAATCACGCTACAAAAAAAGTACTTAGCAACTGAAGAGATCTTGAATTAAAAACATGTTATCTAAGATTATTATATAAGAAATATAAGACCATTACACCTATTTCTACACATACGTACTTATATCAAGCTTAAAACGGTCTCATTTAGCTTATTTTATTAAATCTAAACACTTCAAATAAGAAAATTATCTGCCAAAAAAATAAAATCATTTCAACCTTGAATTTAGTTTGAATATCTAGAAATATGTTTAATAATATTATATTTGTTGTAAAAACACACACAAAAAAAAGAGAGATATTAGTTGAATTTGCCAATATTCAATACAGTTGTAAATGCTAAGATATATATGTAACAAAATGGAATGGTAATGGAACAAAACTGGTACAGTATATTTGCGCTGGAGATTTCATTCCAAGAAAAGACCAGATAAGAACAGTTTGTGCTAGAAATACTGAAGCTGTTGGGCTTTTGGTAGAGTGTCCTGTCACACAGGAATGTTTATATAAGCTCTACATTTAGCATTTTTCCTGTTCTACAAATACGCAGGTATATATTACCAGCCCAAATATTATACACATAGGATGGAGCAGTGGTCTCATTTTCAGCCATATTTACTTGTATAAATGTACTGTATTTTATCACTGTATGATTTATAGACTATATTGTTTTACCCCCAAAAAGACACTACATTCTAACTTCACATTTTGTTTTCAAGTGTATTTTTAGAACTAATTTAAGGTGAATACATAGATTTTATTGTATCAGTAATGTACCTTGACACTACCTTTTTTCTGACAATAAATACCTGTATCCAATCCCCTTAGACAAAAGTCATGATTTTTCATGTGAAATTTACATGTGGTCTTTAGACACTTCATTTTTCACACATTTTTTGCATGTAGAGCATGTGATTTATTTTTCAGATGAAATTTTTTTTCTCTCACATGAATAATTCTTTTCATATGATCACACATTGTTCACATGTGGTCTGAAATGCATTTTTCACATGTGCACTGAAATGCTTTTTGACATTTTTCTCACGTGATCACACATAACCTTGTGAAAATGTATCCTCGTATATCAAAAGTATGTGGTTTATCCATAAGGAAACATTTTGTGAAATTCTGTGAAGTTCTGCCATCTGAAACCTTAAATATGATGATTTTGTAGTGTCTGAGTAGTCAATGAGAAAAAAAAGGTAATTCATGGATATGTCTTGTGTAACAGAAGCACAAAATTATTATACACTTTCAAAAAGTATTGAAAGTGATAAAGTATTGTGGGTTAATTTGGATGTGAGGCACTATACCACATTGACACTCCAATAAAATGTATTACGCTTCACTGTAAAATGATATAAACTTTATGGTTAATTATTTATATTGACATCATTTCATTGAATTTCAGGTCATGCACATGAGAACTCTCAGGGTGTGAATGTTGACACTGAGCTGCTTTAGTGATTTTCATTGTTATTTCAAAACCGGCTTTAAAGATTCAGGCTGAGAGATCAGGGAATATTCCCGTCCGCTTGATCTTAACAGCACATCTGTGCAGGGGGATAGATGAGAGCCGCTGCCTCTCGCTCACTCCCAGCCTTCGGGTGGATGTCGCTCTATTTACACGTCTGACCAAAAGAATCCTATACACAGGAAATGCTTGTGAATGTAAGTCCCCCTGCTCAAATGCAGGGAAGTTTATTTATTTCCACACGCATTCCTGATTTGCACTCTGTAAAGCTACAGAGAGAGGCCGTGCAGCTGAATCAGACTCGTTGCTATATATAGTGGCATGGGATAAAGTGGGTACCCAAGGGGCTGGTTCTTCAAACTAAGATTAGGTTTAAAGATAAATCTAGAGAAGAAATTCTCTATGAAACTACTGTCAACTTCTGTATTCAGGCCCAAGTGTTACTTTAGGTTAAGGATATCTAATTTAAGCCCAAACTGATTTAGACTAAAATGTCTTTGGAAATAAAAATGTCACCGTCATAAAACATTCCACTGAAAAATGCCAAAGGTTGCTTGGAGAAAACGAATAATAGTAGAATTGACATAAGCCTTTACTTCTGTAAATGCAATTACAGTAAAAATCCTTACACTAAAAGCTATTTTTATTTTTGTGGTTTCAAACAGTATAAATTTTAATACTTTGTCAACTTCACCACTCATGACTAGCAATGTTTCATCAGTTGTAAATGAACAGACATATCGGGTTAGCTCTTGTTAAATTCATATTAAAATTAAAAAGCCATTTTCGAGCATGTAGAAAAAAAATATTTAAATCTGAAAAAGAAAATCATTACTAACAGAGATTACACATAAAGAGTTATTGTGTAAAAAATATTTTATTTATACAATAAGTGTTATTTGTTGTATGTCAGGTTTTGTTCCAGAAACGTTCGACTCATTTACTCCTCTTACGTTTTCCCTCATATAATTTTTCCAACTATACTAGCATCCACGAGGTACATAAGGAGCGATGAAAAGCAACAACATTATACAATTTGTAATCTATCTTGAATTATTTTTTGCAAGCACTGAAAGGAGCGTAATAAAGTCAGAGCTCAAATAAACATTTACATTTAAACAGCAACATCCATGAGGGTTTGCATGGCGCAGCTTTTTAAGGGTAATGCATCAACCAAGTTAACTACTGTCAGCCTTATGTGAACCTTTGAAGTGGGCCACACAAGTTGTGCCAAACAACAACAACAACAACAACAACAACATTAGCATTAATAATAATAATAATAAGCCCTAAACTGTTTATTGTGTCTTATACCACAGCACTGCTGATTTTTCAATTTTGATTGGTCAGAAGGTGTTGATTAATTTTCTAGCACAGCGTGGCTTTGTCAGTAGTGCCAGCTGCATTCAGATATGTTCGATTCTATAGTAATAACTCATTCACATGACCAACATCATCTAATAATAAACAGATTTTTTGAGTGCTGTTATTTAGATCAAAAGTATATTATATAAAGATGTTTATTTAGCATTTATAGAAGGAGTCTTGTGCATCAGTGTGTTGTAGCAGTCAGCGAGTTTTCCTCCATGGGAAAGTCTTTCTGGTTTTATGATAGCACTGCGTCACTGCTGCATATTTTTGTTTTCAAGAGAGGCTGGTGGGGGGGGTGAATGTTTATAACTGGTCTAACATAGCCGATAACAGGAACTAATGTTCCACACAATTACATCTATAAAAGGTGTGATGTGTCATTCCTCGATCAATTAATAATGGTAAAACATTTCAGGTGGTTAAACTTAGAAACGTCCACCTGCTGCCTCAGAAACGTGAGTAAACACAACTTGAAGATTACTTTAAGTTTTCTTTTATTTTCTCAATTTTAACTTCTAAACTGGAGTTCAATATCCAAAACTTGTCAAGACAATTGGCGTTAAAGAGAAGAAATAAGTTCACACAATTTAATGATGCTATCATGTTTTACAGTGTTGTAATTCTTGGTTAATTGTAATTGTGGGCAAATTGCTGTGGCATAAGAGCTATAAAACACTTTAGAACATCCAGTAATATTCAGTTATTGGGAAATAATCAGCTTGAACCCAGATGAACACTGTAAGAGTTAATTAAACACTGTAGATCTTAATACACAGGAGTGCATGTTAGTTCATTGCCTGTGTTCATTTATGTAGATGTAATATTTTATGAGTTTATGAACCTGCACTTTAAGACTTTTTTTTAAAGAGAAAAACAGGTTTTATTCAACGCTGGGGATTTTGCCATATCCAGTTATTAAAATAAATCTATGTAACAGAGTTTCTTCAACAGATATCATCAGCTGGATCAGGTGAATTGGTACTTGAGGAAGCTTGACGTGATTCCCTGTTATTGGAGTTAAGAACAGTTACTATAGATTTGCTGATTCAGTAACATGTCCGGTTATCGCTATATCAGTCAAATCAGACTAATTTTCTCACCACTCTTCTCGCAGAACTGGAGCAGAGTTTCGGGCCATGCCAGGGACACATAGGAGCACAGCGGGAAGGCTCTGGGATACAGGTGCGGTGCGTGCGCAGCCGGAAGTAGCGCTGAAGCGAGCGCGCAGTGACGCGTTTCCAGACACGCAGATCCTGAGCCTCCGCAGCTGCACCTACGCTGGAGCCGGTTCACTTTTTTGGCTAAAATGCTGTCTATGCTAAATTCTTTCGATTTGTCTGAAGTCTTCTTGCCGTCCGTTAGATCTTTGGTGTCTCGCTTTGGAAGAGCGTCGCGAAGTTGCGCGCAACCCAAAGTCGGAGTGCCAGCGGTGCTTTCTGCGCTCGACGAATTCCCAGTGTGCATTTCGCGCACCTGTGGAGAGTGCAGTTCTGATTGGTGTTTGGGCTTCGGCGGAGACGCGCACTGCTGCTCGGTCGGGGAGCGGGGACGCGCGCTGCTCGGATGTTCGCCACGACAGTGTTTCTCCGAGTTGTGCGGCGGGTAGCTCAGATGTCCTCGAGGCGGAGGTTCTTGGTCTTTGTGCTGAATCACGATTTCCGCCAGTGCTTTTTCACTAGTCAGGGTCCCGTCTTTCACTACCTGCGTCCCTGCGCAAAGTTTGGCGTTGCCCGGAGCCTGAGGAGTCGGACCCCGGCCTCGCCTGTGACTCGGTTTAGCTTCGCTAGGCTCCTGCAGCTTGGACTTCCTTTTCCTCCTCCTGTAGTTGCCGTTCTCAAACATGTCCAGGCACTTGGGGTCCAGAGTCCAGTAGCTGCCCTTACCCGGGCGCCCTTTCTCCCTGGGCACCTTGATGAAGCAGTCGTTCAGCGAGAGGTTGTGTCGGATGGAGTTTTGCCAGCCCTGCTTGTTGTCGTGGTAAAACGGAAAGCGGTCCATAATAAACTGGTAGATGCCGCTCAGCGTGGCGCGTTTGCCTGGTGCGCTCTTGATCGCCATGGCGATGAGCGCGATGTAGCTGTACGGAGGTTTCTGTGGAGGTTCCTGTCGGGCTGAGGCGAGTCCCAGCGCTGGTATCACGCCTCCTACTTCTCCACCATACAGATATATCAGGGACGAGTTGGCGAGGCTGAGAGCCGCGGGTCCCTGCGATAACCGGCCGTGGTACAAGTTCATGTTGAGTCCCGTTAAATGCGCACCGGTTTAGAAGTCTTGGAGTCCATAGAGCTGCTGCGCCGAGGCCTGAGAGTCAGTCAGTCTGGCTCTCCTGCACCACTCAGCAATGTTAATTGTTGCACGTTTGCTGCTTTATGTTGACTTAGCGCTGGAAAATAAATTGTCTATGATAAACACTCGTTGTGTTTCTCTCAGCCCACCCACATTAATTAAAATTTCATTGCTCCGAAAGCCCAGGCTCTCCGTCTCTCTCTCTCTCTCTCTCTGCCTTCTGTCTTCCAGTGTGTCCCCGACCCACCAGCCAATGGTGAGCTTGGTTTATTCCCTCATTTGTTTATAGAATTAGTCTGTTGATAAGTCTGCCCACCCAAGTCGAATCAAGCTGTGTTTATTTGGAAAAAATTTCCGGGCACCCAATACATAAACGCGCTGATCTGATGTTTGAAAGATCACGTCCACCCCATCGACGCTGAGAGTTGCTCACACAGAGAGAACAAGCAAACACGACAGAGCTCTCGCTCCGGGTTTCTCTGGTCTGCTCGAAAAGAAAACAAAGCATGCAAAGCAACACAACTTAAACAGTTCTTCTCTTTGTTTCTTTCTTTTTTAAAAAAAAAAAACACCATTGTTAGGTCTATCGTTAGACGCAACGTATTTCTGTTATACCAAAAGCCCGTCGTTTTCACATACAAGACAATAGTAAATTCCATTCCTAATTGTTTATGTTTTTTTTTAATATTGCATAATTGATTGTATTTGTGTTGGAGGTCTTTCAGAGGAACGTCACCAGAGTACTGCAGATTTCAGCTAAATCCCTTTATCAGTTGTCATTAATGTGACAATAGTCAATAACTTTAGATCTGCTTTTTTAAAATAAAATAAAACATCAATAATTTGAACAAACACTTCAGATGGAAGTCATTTCCAAAAAAGGAGAACTTGGCAGGATCATGGAGTAAACTATATTTTTGTGAATGTGCACATGATGCTTTATATTATGTATTTTCCTGTTTATAGGAGCAAGGGGGATTATAACAACTTTACAAGTGCACACAGCTGGCC